>BLKM01000711.1:355167-378227 GCA_013340265.1 Coptotermes formosanus
TATGTATGTATGTATGTATGTATGTAATATCTGAGATTTCTTTTTAAAATCTGAGCCCATATTTCCGTTACAAGCGATTTTTATTGGTTTCAGGGATCTAACAAAACAGGAATGGTAAGAGGTTGGGGTGTGACGCCGTGTAGTCTGCTGAAGATGTATCAGGCCTTCGGAATAACCCGAAGCTTGCATTTTGTTGCCCCAGAGGATTATGGCAGGCGCTGGTAAATCTGTCAGATCGCGCGATGTCAACCGAGAGGCCCCTGACTTCAGTCATGATGGAGCTGTCTTGTTAAAATGAACCGTCAGTTCTGGGGAGAGTCGCAGTACATTTATGCAGTCTCTGTTAACTACTGCCGAGTGCTATGAACTCTTCTCGGGCTAATAGCCGTGTCAATTGTTTAAAAACCTCCGACGTTTCGAGAGACGCACTCCGTCTCCATCCTCAGGGGAAGTGATCTGGCTGATCAAATCAAAACCATCACTGGTTTCATTAGCCAGTCACTTCCCCTGAGGATGGAGACGGAGTGTGTCTCTCGAAACGTCGGAGGTTTTTAAACAATTGGCACGGCTATCACCCCGAGAAGAGTTCATACAATTTTGTCGCCGTGAAAGTCTGAAGACTTGTACTGCCGAGTGGTTTGTCGCTAAGAAAGGCGAGTGACTGATTAACCTTTTAAAGCCTAGCGGTAACTTTACGTACCACCAGGTTTAACATTAAAAAATTCTACGTGGTGCCCACATTGCGTTTATGTGTTTTGTACGGATCTCAGAACAAACAGCAACTTTTGCCTTATAAAACATTAAGAGACTGGTTTTTATAACCTAAGTGGAGAGTGTTTACAGCGCGGTACGCGCTGAGTCCCTACATAAAAGAGATACGCTTCGTCTTTAAAGGGTTAAATGGAAAATGAATGAGATTCATAAATTTTCTGTTTCCGGTACCCTTTATCATAGTTTTCGTAGACATCCGCAATTTCTAAGCATGAAATCGCACTGTCTAAACACAGTACGCTCACCCAGCTGTGTATCTCATTACTGCTGCACGTCTCTGGCCCAACCTCCGCATCCTCCAACCTCGCGTCGTGATTTATCCGGTCATGAGGAAGAACAATGGAACGTTTCGAGATTTTGTCAAAGTCATAAATAAAGGTTTTAAACTGTAGTCAGGCATGTGACGTTGGGAGGTTCTAAATCAAACCCCCGTTTCATAACAACCCGTTTGCATGGAAATCATGCTGAAAGAAGCATTCATCTCAAACTGGCGGTTTATTGCGGTGACAGCCAGGCATTTCACATTCACGTCGGTTACAAAAAAATTCGTTTTAGTCTCATTCTGATTGTGTAAATAATAGTGTCGAATCAAAACAAACATGTATGGATGAATGCAACACAGCTGTCTTTTATTCAGTAGCTACATGTTTCAGTCGAAGTCGACCCCATCAAGCCATCAGTACAGTGTTTAAAAAAAAGAGGTAAAAGTGTTACGTATATTACATAATATTATGTATGTTTCTGTGGGATCCCACAAGTTTAAGAAGTTTTTTGCAATAAATTTTAAGATATCATTCGTCGGTGGTTGCTAATTTATGATTATGAATAATTGTATTATTGGACAAATTTATATGTATAAATTTTTTTCTTAAAAGCAACGGGTAAAGTGGGAGTTTTTATCTTTGTGATTATATATTGTAAAATATAGTTGGAGTCCAGGCGTCGGTGACAAATGTAGACGAGTTTAGCAAGCACTCAGTATATCGGCACTCACGCTGGGGCAGTACGTTTTCGTGTCTGAAAGGATTGGGTCTTATAAATTCCATTTCACCTCTGCTGTCCTTTCACATACAACACGCAGGTTCTATTCTGTAGCGTCCTGGTGATGATGATACAGGGCGTCCCATGTATCGTTAGTCAGTTTTTCGAATTTGTTCATCGTCCGGACTCCTGTTCCAACCTCAGCTAAAATTTTCACCCGTCCCTGTTACCTCATCTGACCGTGAAGCAGTCGTATGCTTGACTCTGAAGATGGAAGATACTACGATCATGCGAAACGTTGGTAGTAGCCTAGCATCCCAAAAGACATCTTCGGTGAGAATATTGCCTGGAATGTTCGGGCTCAGCGTCATGTTGAGAAAGGCGTGTAGAGAAAATGACGGACTCGTCACGTCGGTAATTCACCGAAAGTGTCGGAATACAGGGCGCTTCGTCTGCTGTAGGCTGACACGCTGCAATCGGGAGTTGGTTGATACGTTGATAATGTCTGTGTGCTTATCTGGTGTCCTTGTGTGTGCACGAGTGGGAAGGGTCGGGTTTGAAACACGTGGAAAAGTTATCTCTCAGTAGCGGCCATGAGCGTGTTATATTAGACATGCTTGACGGCGGAGCTTTGGGAGGTATCAGCAAGGTTAGATAAAGACGTTTACGGAACGGTAATAAAAAAAATCGTCAGCCTTGCATTTGGTGATTGTTGACGTTGCGTAGACAACAGTAATTATAAATACGGGCGTTAGCAGGCGGGGCCACACTGCTGAGGTAACGGATCGCAGCCGTTGTCATGCCAGGAAAGAGTGATCACTGTGCGGGCCATGAGGGGAGGGGGGGGGGGTGTGGACATGTAACTCCACTGATTTTTAGAGGCGCGTTCACAAAATTTCGTAAGCCGACTATTAGCTTCGTTATGTCTGTCTGTCCGCATGCAACAACTGGACGGATTTTCATGAAATTTGGTATTTTTGGATTTTTCAAAAATTTGTCGAGTAAGTTCAGGTTTTATTAAAATATAACAAGAAAAACGGGTACTTTACATAAATACGTGTGCACATTTATGATAATATCTCGCTGGATTATTCGTAGAATGAGATGTGTCAGACAAAATTTGTAGAGAAAGTCAAAACACATTTTGTGTTCAGTAAATTTTTTCCGAAAATCGTGCCGTTTATGAGATAACGTGGAAAAATGTAGCACAGTCGGACAGGCCACACATGACAATATAATACGGCGCATGCGCTTTACACGCTGCATAACTTAAGGCTACAGACACACACTCAGAATATGTAATACTTATTGCTCTCCCCAGCAACAATGGTTACGCGAACGCCATCAATATTGCGTTATGCGTACATTGCCTGCCCTGTTACGTGTGGTGCTAGAAGGGGCTTTGTGATCATCTTCACGCTCCGGCCGCGTTACCCACGGTGGAAAAACATCTGTTTCCCACTGAGTTGTAACCTGGGTGAGACTCAGAGGCGGTCTGGACGCTTTAGAGGGAAGATAAATATCTTGCCCTGCTGGGAATCGAACTCCAGTTTTCGGGACGTAAAGCCTGTGACGTAGTCACTGTGCCGCCTGTCGCCACACTCAGAGACCCGTGGCGTGGTGGCACAGCTCGGAAAAATAACTCCTTTTCCCGCAATATCTTCTGTAGAATGCAAAATATCAACATATGCATGAGGTTCTTTTAGCGTTTGAATTTATGTTTATAGCAGATAAGACATAGTCGTACGCATGTAAAATGTGGTGCAAGGTCACATACATACCTACATATTATGATAATTATTTTATCTGACAAATGTAGGTTGTCACAGCCACTATTCAGTCGCGCGTGTGTGTGTGTGAGTCGCACGTGTGTGTGTGAAGCGCTGAGTAGTCAACGTTGTATACGATAAGCGAGCCAACAGGAAGTGACAAAATATTCCGATCAGCTAAAATAATACCCACGCGTAGCAAACTTTTCTTTTTGTTAGTCACAATTACAAATGCGGCAGTGGTGCTGAATTTTGAAGTTGAATCCGACACGTTTAGTGTATACGGGATCTGCAGCTGAACACTGCTAACGAGCGTTTCGTAAGAATAAGCGACACTACAGTAACCGAATACTAAATCTACTGCACTGTCGTCAGCCTGATGTGTTTTACTAACCCAGGTTTTGTGTTCCGAATAACACAAATTCACGAAATAGCTTTTTAAATTTTTTGTACACTACGACATGTTTCGGCGTATATTCTGTCCATCGTCAGGTGGTTTATTTACAATTACATATAAAAGGAACTGTTAGGTAGAAGCCTCTCCATTAATTAATTAATTCATTCATTCATTCATTAGTCTGTCTTACGACAGGTCCATAGTCTGTTCCAAAGCTATTTCTCCACACAGTGCGATCTAGTGCTGGCTCTTTCAATTTTTCAGTATCTTCTCTTTACCTTAAGGTTATTCAGTAGCTGCTTACGTCTTATTCCTCGTCTTCTCGTCTTTTCTACCCTTCCCTCTAACTTTCCTTCAAGCACGTATTTTAGAAAGCAGTTTCTGCGCGAGATGTGACCAATCCAGTCAGCCTTCCTTCTTTTGATTGTATGTAGGATATTCCTATCCTCCTTGAATTTGTGTAATGCTTCTTCATTTCTCACACGATCGGTCCAACTGATCTTCTCCAGCGCCACATTTCAAAACTTTCCAGCAAATTTAATGTACGCAATGTCCATTAATAAGATATTTTTTCCAGTAATAATGAATAAACGAACAGAAAAACTATTTCCTGGAAGGTATGTTATTCGGAACATACAGGCTAATATTAGATCTGTCGAATTATGAACAGGCTTTGCAGTGGGCCCCCCCCCCCTTTCCGAATTCTTTACCTTGCCCTGTGCACTATTTAAAAAAAATAATAACCTACTGAATTTGGTATTTATTTGTTGCAGGAGAGAAGCCATACCAGTGCACATGGGAAGGCTGCACGTGGAAGTTTGCGCGCTCTGACGAGTTAACACGTCACTACAGGAAACATACAGGACAAAAACCGTTCAAGTGCCATTTGTGTCAGCGTTCTTTCTCCAGATCCGACCACCTGTCTCTACACATGAAGCGCCACTGAACTAACTAGACCTAACTAGTCATAGTTGGCCTTGCGAACAGCACGGTTGGTGTAAAGTCTCCTTCATACAACAAGCCATTCCTTACTGAAACACCTGAGCGCATTTGGCGGCCAGCACAAGGGTATTTTCCTAGCCCAGGGTGCTGGAAGTCAGTTATTTAAATCTGAAGTTACTAAGATGCTATTCATAGTAGTGTGCTTGCCGTCTTCAGTGAAAGTAATGATTGTTTTAGGCTTTACCGTTAGACGTAATTATAAAGCTGCGAAATGTGGTGGCAGTAGTGTGGATGGGGCTTTACACCACGCGCCTAACTGTATTCTGAGGGGTGGGCTACATTATTTCTGCTAGGATCTTCTTGAGCGATCATCCGCGTTTGACTCAAAAACCTACGATTCGACTCCCTCTTCTGTTTTCATAATCAGGGTCGATGTGAGGAATGCCAGTAAGTCGCTGAAGGAAAGCTACGTGACGCATTTACCCGTTTCAACAGCCTTCAATCATACATTACAATTATTTGTTGTTAGATCAGAAATCTGAATCCAGTGTGCACTTCCTTAGCATTCCATGGTTAATCCGATGCGTTTTCTTCATGTACGTCTCATCAGTTATTTTGAATCTAAATACGAAGGGAATATTAGCTCAGAGTGTTCAGGGCGTCTTTTTATATTCAAAGAAAATGCTACTGGATTTACCAAAAATGCATACAAGACAAAAAAAAGTACGTGATATAAAATGTTTGCCATCGTAAGACCGACTGGTAGCTTTCAGTCAAAATATTTTTTATTCGTTGGCTGTGTAAATAAACAAATGTAAAGTGTTAAATAGGCCTTCGGGTAAAACATCGGCTGTGCTAGCTGTTATTAAACGAATTAGTGTTGTGTACAGGCGTGTTAGCAGTACACTCCACTTACTAACTCCATGGAGCAGAGGCCTTCTTGAGAAGCTAACAGTTTCTCAGGTAGTCAAGAAATTTCCCGCATTTTATGGAACCCGGAGGTTCATTAGCGCATTCACAACAGCCCGCCACCTGTCCCTATCCTGAGCCAGCTCAATCCAGTCCATGCCCCCATCCCACTTCTTGAAAATCCATTTTAATATTATCCTCCCATCTACACCTGGGTCTCCCAAGTGGTCGCCTTCCCTCAGGTTTCCCAAAATCCCGTATGCACTCTCTTTTCCCCCATACATGCTACATGCCCCGCCCATCTCATTCTTCTCGATTTGATTACCCGAATAATATTTGGTGATGAGTACAGATCATTAAGTTCCTTGTTATGTAGTCTTCTCCACTCCCCTGTCGCCTCGTCCCTCTTAGGCGCAAATATCCTCCTCAGCACCCTATTCTCGAACACCCTCAGTCTTTGTTCCTTCCTCAGTGTGAGAGACCAAGTTTCACACCATACAAAACAACAGGTAAAATTATAGTTCTGTATACCCTAATCTTTGTGTTCTTGGATAGCAACCTGGAAGACAAAAGATTCTGCACCGAATGATAGCAAGCATTCCCCGACTTCAATCTGCTCTTAATTTCTTCATGAATGGAGTTTCAATTCGTTAGGGTTGTTCCCAAATATTTGAATTCTTCCACCCTTTCAAAGGATTTACTCCCATTGCAGTTTAATGAAAACCAGCAGCTTTCAACACACAAACAGCGTTTGCTAATAAGACACGTTGCTCCTTACTACGTCATCCTGTGCGTGCGCTGGTTCAGCATTAAAATCTTACAAAATCCTGTAACTTGAAATTATTAAAAGTCATTGGATGAATGTTTTAGTGAGTCACGTGACTGTACGTCTGGTATTTAAAAATTACATAGGGTATGAATTAGCAGGCGGCAAACCTTTAATAGTGATGTTTCATTTACTGTGGCTTATCAGAGTTGTGGGCTGGTAGGATGTCATTGTTATTGTCTTGACCTTTTATGGTCAGGCAAAATGCAACAGCGGTGCGTGTAAGCACAACACACTGTATATGCAGGACGTGTATACATAAAACGGCGGAAACGAAAAATTTTGAGATTAAGGTCACTTATTGAATGTGTATAAAATTTTTTTTATTTACAGATATAAGAACGTGTGGAAGCATTTTGAATGGAATTAATGCTGGCAACTCGAGTGTCTTATTCGACTTGTTAATCGATAAAAAGGGGAATTCTGGGAGACACTGTGTTGTATGTCCTACGGTAGACTCGCCTTAGTATGACGTTCACTGCACAGAACGGCATAAGTGGAGCGGTCCGTAAAGCAGTGCCTGCAAGTAACAGTGACAAATGGTGGTCGTTGATTTAAGTTCGTTGGTCGCGTATAAAGTCAGGTGAAGTGCCATTATTTGGCTGCAACATCCGAAAGGGACGAACAGTGATGAGGACAGCAGTCAAATGCAACATGCGCACAAAACAGTGAGTTAAACTTGCCGCTAAAGAAGGCAAATATAATATTACCAGGCACTGTAACACATGACAAACAGAACAGAAAATATTATTATTAACCCCTTGAAGACGAAGAATAACCTGAATTTATTTAAATATACAGCTCGTACCGCGCAGTAAACTCTCTCCGTCTCGGTTATAAAAACCAGTCGGTTGATGCTGTATAGGGAAATAATCGCTGTTTATTCTGAGATCCGTACAAAACCTAAATGCATTCTTTGGGCTTTGAAGGGTTAATGTTGTATATATAGCACAACATACTAATTAGTACTGCATTAAATTAACAGCTGAGAGCCTGTTATCCAGTCCGTCTGTCGGTTAATCTCAGATACACAAACACGTGACTTCTCAGAACACTATTGCAGTGACATCTGCTTGTTTTGGTGATTGTAGATTATATAAGTCAATAAGATATGGAACCAGTGTAGCAGGTGATAACGGGGGCACTGAGGATGACGTCATGAAACGTCGAAGGACGTCGTTAAATTAACGGAAGTTAGTTGTGTGTTAAAGATTGTTAGTTTTGAACTAATTATTGTAGTTAACTGCCGCTCGGTGTTCCTGGTATGACGTTTTAACGCACTTGTATACAGAATGTAACAAAATTCCGACAAAGATGTTAGGAATAAGAAGATTCGAGGGCCAACAGGCAGACGTGAACGGACGGGCGGTCTGCCTGTGACGTGTTGGTAGCATTACAATACGTGCGCACGTACTGTGGCTAAGTACTGGCAAATACGAATAAGCATACAGTGGGAGCTTTTGTCGTTCAGTGCAGTGCAAGATTAACAGTATAATGTAATATAATGTGATATAATAAGTTTCGAGGTTTAGGCGGCGGTTTAGATCAGTTGACGGTCTGGATTGGGGTTTTTGCGCCATGTTGTAGATGAGTGTTCCGTTGTTTCGGAGGAACATTTACTATATTACAGGTCGCTAGGATTCTTTGAGTTTTGATTAAAAATCTGTGATTTCATTCACGTTACTAAGTGTGATCATGTATATGCCGGTGTTAACCCGACGTTTCATGGACGTTTGAGTAACAGTAATCTTGCTTGCTTCGTCATCTGAAAAGTCGCATTCTAACCCTTTATATGTCCAATTACTTTATTTGTAAGTAAGTTATTTGTCTTACATTTCCATGGTGGACGGTCTGAGGTTCGATTCCCGGGAGGGACAGATTTTTCTCGTCTCCAAAAGTCGTGACCTGCTCTGGACCCACCCAGCCTCCTACTCAATTCGGGCCGGCCTTCGTACCGGGGGATAGAGCGACCGGGACGTGAGGCTGACCACTCACCTCCGTCTAGCGCATAGGTTAAGAATGAGTGGAGCCCCCTATATGCCTTCATGGCGTGGGCAGGCACAGCTTTTGTACCTCATGTTTTCGTATAATAATTCCGTTGATGAAAATCCACAAATATTCAGTGTAAAATTCCGAATTCTTACATTTTACACGTACCCTTAAATGTATAGTGCTGAAGAGATGACGTTTGTAAAGGGATCTTTAATTCTTTTAGGTTTGTAAAATTGCGTATGGTTTGCCTTACCGCTGTTTATTTTACGAAAACGTTTCAAACCAATACCTGTTTTGTTATCAGTCCTCAGCCGTTCCGCTTTCATTGGAATCCACGGAGGCGCGCGATATCGTTTGATATGTTTATGGATGTCCACAAGACAGGTGGTTGTGTGTCGAGTGACACTGCATCACAACTTCGCTTTAACTTTGTAAAGTGACCTTTCGTGCGCAGAAAGAGAGTTTTTTTTTTTGTGCGAAGTAACGCAGCCGTCGGATGTAATATGGCCCGCAGTCGTTTTAAAACCTGGCTACTGCAACTGTTAGAATAATTTTCGCCAGACACTCCGTTCCGTGCACTTTCTAATTAAGCCATGTATTAATAGCTTCGAATGTGCAATGGCATAAACCAGTTGCAGCAACTTGATTTTATTGAGTCGTCACGGTACGGCGGAGTATCATTACAAGTTTTGCGGAAGAGGATACGTTACTATGTGCGTGACGTGCAAGTTTGTTTGAAGGTCACACAATGCAGTGACGATATCTCGGGCCCCTCTGGACGAACTTTCTGTGTCCCCCCTATCCCTTCGATTATAATAAGTTTCTATTTTGCATTATTTACACATGTTGTTGGCTGTGACCACTAAACGTGGTCCAAATACTTATTGAGATAGGGCAGTGGTCATAATACTTATAGCGTCTGTGCTGCCCTTAAAACTAAGTTTGAATTTTCGCGGAACCCCTGTTTAGTAAATTGTTTTTTATAGGTGCAAAAATGGAACAAAACGTTTTACAACGTGGACTGTCGTAAGACCGACAACAGAATAAATTAATTTAATTCCGTTTTAAAAAACAAAATTTTTTTGGTGATTTACACTGAAAATAAACCCAGAGCTGATTATTCTGAAATATTGGCAGAAAATAAAAAATGCAATTAAGTCTTATTAAAATTGACCATTTATTATGAAATGAGATTAACAAAATAAAATATATAATTAAATATTAATAAAATAACCATTTTATTATGAAATGAGAATGTAAAAATAAAAATGCAATTGGAGGCTATCAGAATTACCAATTTTATTTTGAAATAAAAATAGGAAAATGAAAATGTAATTAAATGTTTTCAAAATTAACCATTTTATTATGAAATAATAATATGAAAATAAAAATGCAATTGGAAACTTTAGAAGTTACGCATTGTATTAAGAATTTAAAATGTAAAAACAAGGAATAAGTGTTATCAAAATCACGCGTTTTATCATGAAATAAGAATGGAAAAATAAAAAGTCAGAGACAATCAAAATTACGCATTTCATTGTGAAATAAATAGAGAAATAAAAAATTGAATAAAATATCAGAATTACCCTTTTGTTATAAAGGAAATATGTTCCGATGACCCCTACTGTTTCGCGTAACACAGTCTGAACACCACTGATATAAATTAAACAAGTAAAATTTCAGAACATATTCAAATAATGCATTGTTATTTTTTTTCCTCTCGTACTATTTTTGGTTACCTGTGTAATAATCAATAGACAAAGGATATATCTCTATCTCTGTGCTGAACTCCTTTCTGCATGTACATCTTTGAGCTGCATTTAACTGCGAATCAAACGCTCGTCCTGTGCACTCGGAACTGTTTGTTTTGATCACCAGCCAGCGCTTCTGTTGGACTGTGAATTCAAAACAACTTCTGTAGTTACAAACTCTGTTTGTTGCTGCGTGCTGATGCAGTCAGGGTTGTGTTAGGTGCCAAAGGCTTGTATGTTGCACTGGTACTGTTACGGCCTGAACACACTGGGGCACTGTCCGGGAGGTCTAGTTACCACCACAGTTCATGTTCTGAGATCTCATTGTAATCACCGTGAGAATGGGTACGCTGTAGCTCATCGTGGTTTCACATAGTCGTTTCTACAAAATGCTGGTAAGCCACGCACTTCCGGTCAACATTATCCCAAAATCAGACATCAAAACCGTCTTGTAATTTCTCTTCCGACGCTCTGAAACGTCTGCAAGTTACAAGGTGCCGTTAAATTAAAGAAGAAACTGAGCACTGGATTCAGAATTCTATTGCCGACCGTTCATTTATTTCGTTTCCATATGTTAGTGTCCGTTATGTGTTCTCTGTAAATGATAATTTTGACCCCACCTGTTCGTCACTGTGCACGGACTTAACCTGGTGTTCTGTATCCCTCAGCGTATTCACTCATCCTGTCATGCGATTTGTCTAATTAGTCGGTTTATAGCAGTCTCTTTCCTGACGACAGACAGACGAACAGAACTCATATATCTCAAAGACACACACGTTGTGAATTTAAAGAAACATTTGCGTACATTTCGGGGGAATAAGTGGATTTTTAGTCATTACTTTCATGTTATCGCCCGTCATAATTGGCAGTTGGAATGTGTTCAAGCCATTTAACAGAGAATGTCCCGTGTATGTGGCAATGCTGCCATACCTCCACGGAATTCAGTATCAAAATGGGAAAGAGATTTGCGACATCGACTTCAGTGGATGAATCCTTCTTAATCAAAGATAAAACAAGGAAGGAGAAGGAGGCATTTGATGGCTGCGGGTCTTACGGTCAGTTTGTGTAGCGCGTGACAGCGATCAAGGGACAAAGTAATATTTTTGTTGGTGCTTTCTTGAGGATGGGGATAAAGGCAGACTTTTGCTGTAATATAGCTAGTTAGGGGGAGGATATTTATTTTGATATCGTTACGTCACAAACAGTTAGTATTATTGGCGCCAGTAGATCAGTCGCTTGGACACAATACCGGTACGTCTGTGTATGTTTTTAAGTGTGGAAGTGAGCGGATGTGTATATTAAATATCAAGTTTTAAGCATTGGTTCAAAATATGTAATAAATGACTAAAAAAAATATGTATATTTTTGAGGTGAGTCGTTATAAATGATACGACACTCTCTAAGGTTGTGTGCTGTAGTATATAACACGGAATTGGAGCTTGAGTTCGAAAATTCGTTCAGAGATGTCTCTGTTGGTCAGCGTCGTGCGCATGTGCCCTTGTTTCATCAGGGTGGTTGTAAATGTGTCTTCGTTCTGGGCATGTAAGGAAACTGAAAACGGTGCTACTTGAGAATAGTCGCTTCATATTTACAGGTTTCGGGCGCCGCTGTTTGCTTTATTCTGGGCGGTATCAGTGGAGGTGGCAAGTTTGTTCGCCACCTACTTTTGAAAAACAAAATGCAAAGAATAATAGATTGTTAAATAAATAATAATAATAATAATTTCTAGATTTTAGGTTCTCACAGCAGTATTGCTGAAGATACAAGTCTGTGATATGGTGATGTATCTTCGGGGTGTGTAGTTTCGATGGATCATAGTGCCTTCATCTTCAGGGTGAGGGTCTCTTCTTTGGCTGCTTGACCCAGAAGTTAAAGGCACTGTGATCTTTCGAAACGTCGGAAATTATTCATCCAGCGTTACAGCATCGCGTCCTACCAAATTAGAATGTCGGTAGTCATTTACAGTGGGGCAAATTAAAGTATAAATGGAGCTGTGTTGCGACTGATTAATGATAGATGTGCATATGAATGGACTGTTGGTGTTCCGCCATTGCTATTCGTATAGAGTAGCAATCGGACAATATCATTCCAGAATAAAGTTGCGGGAAGGCACGGCGTCGCAGGACTGAATTTCTATCTCAAGCTCTGTCAACAGCATGCTGAATTTTTAGGTTTTCTGAGGCCAGTAAAATTAAACGTAGATCTCAACACAAAACGTAGACTGAATTAGATTTGTTACTGATGAAGTAGATTGCGACATGCCTTTGTTGCACTCGGTGAACTTGTCTTCCATATTTCTTGAGGTGGTCATGGTTGAATTTTATTGAACGTTGGTACTTGTGTGCTGATAGATCAGGTGATGAACATGGTGTTTCCTAACTTTCCAACAGTGCGCTGTGTAATGACATTTCTATTTCGTATTGTTGTCGACGGAATAGTTAGCGTATCCTGGGTGTGTATTTTACAGTGCAATTAAAACAATCTTTCTGTTACAGCCTCGTGAAAACAGTTACGACTTTTAACATAAATATATGCAACCAAAGGCCACCTCAAGGCTGTTCTTTCGAGGATCCTGTTACTTGAGGTGCGGAAGCACCGACCGTAATTCAGTGTCAACTTAAGAGGTTAAGGCAGGGGTGCACAAATTTTCCAAAAGCTAGGAGCCACTTTAAAATTCTAGGCGCGTGAAGGGAGGAGACATGGAGCAGGTTCCATACTGAGGCCCCACAAAAATCAGTCGCCGTGGCGACCTGGCACCAGGGATTTGTGCATCCCCGCATTAAGGTTTATTACATTGCTTGCGATGTAAACATTCCACGATTCAGAAAGTTTGATGGCTTGTGTGGAAGCTAAATGCATTTTGCCCGACAGGTCTACAGTTATTTTGGAGTTTCGTTCTGCGATGTGGAGGGCGATGAAACAGGTGACTGACGTCACAGTATGTCTGTAACGATCCTTAAGTATAATGTGACATGCCGATGGTGCACCTTACCTTAGCGAGTTGTGTTCACAGTTTGACCTCTAAAGCAGTGGCGAATGCTGGTCCTGAAGTCCGGTCTATCGGAAGGGTACACAATCCGGCCTTGTCCGGTCTGTCGGAAGGGTACACAATCCGGCCTTGTACCCTTCCGATAGACCAGACCTCTGGCTCAGGATTCGCCAATGCTTTCAAATGATTGTGCTTCACTAACGGCGACCAGGATCGATCCTAGAACCCTCTCTACTAACCTTCTGCGCTGTTTGTTCAGAGGGGTTATAGGAGAAGAATGTTTTGTGCATTTTCTGACTGTCCAGAAGGTCTCAGGTTCGATGCTTGTGGCTGCCACAAAATTATAATTGTTACAGATCAGTCGAATAAATCAGTCACTGATAATTTCCTGTATACTTAACAGTGGCTGAAGGTAAAGGGGCTTCCCATTTATTAGACTTAATGTGACAGGAAAGCAATTGCATTGTCTTCAGTTAGTAGTTTCAGGCCACAATTCATGCACGTTATGTGTGTTGGAATACATTCTTAAATATATCTACAACTCCAGGGGCACACACCGGGCGGGGGCGGGCTGCTGGGCTGCAGCCCGTACCAAATTAGGAAGATTAGACCTTGTGATGTAAATTGGGTGAGTCGTGGGACGTGTAATTCATATGCATGTAAATGCCGTTTCAAACAGTGTTATAATTATGGTATTATTATTATTATTATTATTATTGTAACATTTTTAAAAATGAAAAAAATTTTGCATAGCCGCGGGGGGGGGAACAACCCCCCCCCCCCCCCCCCCCCCCCGCCAAATGAAAAATAGTGGGTGCACTCTTGTACAACTCGGTGCTACTGTGATAATATTGTGTATGTGAATGCAGTTATGATAATGGGTAATGTGCCAGCGTAGTCTTTGCGTAATAAATCACCAATTTTGACATTTACAAAATCATCAGACGTGCGCCTCGACGGCACTGTAAATTTTTCTTTATCAAACGCGCAAATTGGAGCACGTCGCTGCTGGAGGCGGTGTCTGCAGCTGCCAACATTACACAATAAGTTGTGTGATCCCCAGCAAGCTGTAATTCGAGTGGTTGTGACACTGTAAGCGGGCAGCTAGTGCATGAATGTGGAAATACATACCAGTTTAACCCTTTAAAGACGAAGCATGTCTGTTTTATATAAGGACGCACCCTGTACCGCGCTGTAAACACTCTCCACTTCGGTTATACAAAACCAATCTGTTAATGCTGTATAAGGCAAAAGTTGCTGTTTGTTCTGAGATCCGTACAAAACACATAAACGCAATGTGGGCACCACGTAGAATTTTTTAATGTTAAACCTGGTGGTGTGTAAAGTTACCGCTAGGCTTGAAAAGGTTAAATAAACAGGTTGTCTTTCTTGAATTTCTTATAATCTGGATCGTATCAGCTACACAGTACGCCCACTTCTGTAAAATGGGGCAACTTGAGGATCAGAACCGTCAGATGGGCAGTCACTGGCATCTTGAGTCTGGGGGTCGTCTGTGAGATTGGTTAATACGTTATGTTGGGCATTTCCCCCCGTGGGGGGAGGTGACTGTTTTGCCATTTCAAGTCCTTATACTCACAGATGTGGTATTAACCTCTTTAAATTTACCATCAGAACCAGCAGTTTGGTTTGAAGTTGGTACCTTTTGTATTCTAGGCTGTTGTGCTATATTAATGGCGGCCGTAACTTGCACTGTTGAGTTAAACAGCCCGGGATCTGAAAGCACGCGGGAGCCAATAATGTTCAAATAAAAATAAACGACGTTGAGTGGAATGAACATTTTAAAATCACTAAAAAAAATCGCGCTCCTGCTGTGTGTAGCTGTAGGTACAAAAAGTCATCAGTATAGGTTAGAAACATGTGCTGTGTGTGGTAGGTATTGGAATATTTTGAAAAATGAAGCCATACCGAACCTATCTGAACACTGTTTGCTGGTAGATTCTTTTAAGCTTCTTATTTGATTGGAAGTAGAAGTAAATTGAATTCCTGAGGAGTCATAGGAAGTCCGTATTGAATTGTGTCACACGGTGGACAATGGCCAGCGTAATATTGGTGTAAAACTGTAAGTTGCACCTCGCATTCATACATGCGCTCAGGTTGTGTGATTGTGGTGTTCGCCCTCCACACGTCGGCATTAAGGGCTCCATTGACAGGCCCCTCTGTAACAAGAGGTTAATTTATTCAGTATGTACATAACAATAGGAAGAGGGCTTGTACATAGCGGAGTAGCGTGCCTTGGAGAGTAATTTGTACAATAATAATAATATGTATATTTTTTTGGATTTTATACACAAGAGTATTTTGCCTTCGTACAAATGTAGGCGAGAGACTTCTGAGTGTTGATTTGCACGGCTGTGTTGTGTGATTTGCCATTCCTTGTCATGGTACTGTGTCCGTCCAGAATATATGCTGCATACGTTGGCGGCGGACACCGAAATTTTTTGGGGGTCTCAAATGCAGAAGAGTTATGCTGCCCGTGATGGTGCCGTCACGTCGTTCCTGAAGATAAGGACGGTCCTTGCCCTGTGTGTCGTTGGATGTCACTGCAGAACGTCATTGCAGAGCAATACGGCCAGAACTGCAAGTCGCTGTGAAGTCAGCAGCTAATGTTAAAACTGAGCTACAGGCTGATTGTGGAAAGTATAAAAATGTGGTGGCATAAATTTGAAAATGCAACACGCTGGATGTGGCACAGCTTGTCATATACGCGTATGAGGGCGCTTCGTGCAACAGTAACCACCGTTTAAGTAACGGTGGTTACTACCCGCTTTAAAGTAAGAGTAACGTGTTTCTTGCGCAGAGTATATGCGTGTTTTACATGATTCTGTCTGGTGTTTGTAATGAAGGCGAAATGTGTTATCTGTGACTTACGGGCTGATTTTTCTATGTAATTACATTTTTTCGCATCATCATGCCGTTGTGCGTGTGTATACGCACTATTTCAATACGTACAGAATAAACGCAACACAGACAGTGTTGTGTTTATTCTGTAGAGATTGAAATACGACTAGTATTTATAAACATGTTTTAATGCTTTCAAAGAGTGAATGAAATTCACTTTCATAAAATCGTTGATGTTACGTTATCCCTGAAATAACGAGTGCGTGCAACAAAAATCGATGTGTTAAAATTTTCAAAGTCGGAAATCGACAGTGGTATAAGCGTTATAACGGTACAGCTACACCTGCCTTTGTAATTTGGATCTGTCATGACTGTATAGGTCTTGTGCGCCTTAACTCTTGTATTAACTCTTATTATTTATGCCAAACGTTTCTTATGCGAAGACATCAATATATATATATATATATATATATATATATATATCTGCCGAATTTTAAGAAAAGCGTAGATTAACGGCAAGGCTTGACTGTATGACTGTGAAGGTCTAATATGCTAAATCGAATCGAGATGGCGGTTTACGGGTTTTCGTCTTCCTTTCCTTCTTTTTGCGCGCCCGTGTACATTGTATTCGCGCATGTAGTCATGTGAAGCACTCGTGCTGAAACGTCCTGACACCGCGGACCCCTTACAAACTCTCGCTAATTCTACGGACCCCCTTCTCAAAAATTGTCCAAATTGCGCAATACAGTCATTGTTCCTCTTAGCTAAAAGAGGAAATACTCAACTTTACGTTATTCCCAGCCAGGCTGCTTCTTGAACCCCATGTCCGCGTACGGTATTTGAAAACCCCTATTTTAAACTTTGGCGCCATTTTATTCATCTGTGTGTGCTGTATTCTGGTGGCCGTAAGTGCCAACTACGAGCCTGAAGTAGATATTGCTGCGATGTGTCGGGTATTGTTCACTGCTGTTCTTATTTAAAGGTTTTATTTTCGAACGTGACTTGACACAAACAGTTCTATTCACAAAAAATACATACACTTTATAAAAACTTTCTTTAGTTATGCAGGGTATTCATTGCTATGCTAGCCCCAGAAAGGGCTGTTTTCATTTCCTGGTACTTTCCATCACACAGTATCCAGAATTCTGGAGCTTCAGCCACAGATCTCGTCACTTTCGGTGTGGAACGAACATAAGGACGGATGAAGTTAATGTCCGTCCGAACGTTGTGTTCCATCTGTCACTGGGTTTATATGGAGACGAATGCGATTTGTGTTCGTGAGATGTGGCAAAGAACGGTGAAAGCTGCAGGGCAAGGAACTTCTTAACTGCAGGATTTAGGCCAGTATAATTGCAAACTAAATATAAGGACCGCTTCCTGTTGCAAGTAAACTAAAACCTTTCTAAGCGGTCAGAGATCTACCAGAACATTGTATTATTGAATAGTGTACTGCCTGGAGAAAGGTTTTGTTATAAGTTCTACATGGTGGCGAAAGAAACAATTTTGCCATCTCTGAAGATTAAATAGTATTATGGTATTTATAGTTTCTTACAGACCAGTGATTGTATTTCCTAAGAACTGGAACCAGCGTGGCAGTTTTAGTGTATACGGAGTATTGTTATTTTTTTACGAATCACTAACCCACATACTTGAAGGCTGTCTTGCAAAATGGCCAGTTACAATATGAAGCCTCAAAGTCAACTTGTGATGTGAATATTTGCAGTTCCGTGTGTGGCATTAGTTAGCACCATCTGCCGGTAGTTTCCTGAACACTGTGGCCAGTAGTTGGAAGAAGGTTCCAACAATCGTAATGTAACTTATATAAAAACCCGAGGATTTGCATTTATCATACTATCACTATCAATCGCCATCATTCTCTTAGTTTGAACAGGAGAATTTGTTCCACAGTACAGTCATACTTGGGGTAACTGCGATAGATAGTATCCTTAAAAGTACATGTTTATCGGAACGCGTTAGGCGTAAATAATTTTATCATGTGAAACAAATACAGATGTTAATAGCGTTTCGTAACTGGGATTTATGTTGTATCATTTTCGTAACGATGTGCAGGTACCGTGCGGTCCGCACAGTTGAGGGCTTTTTTAGTGCAGTAACGATAAATTGGTTTATTGTTGGAAAAAAAACTATTTTTGAGTGAGATTTCATGTAGTAATGAAACGCGTTAACTGGATCGTTATGGTGCTAAAGTAGAGATGTCTACTGATAGGGTGACATTGTACCATCTTTAGCTCATATAAGGTTATATGTCATTTGGGTATATTAACGATATGGAAATAACGAGAGATCATTTTCAAATTCATGTATGATTTCGGATGGCGTATACAGTCATAGCTTATTTATTTTTCATTCATCTTGTTTAGCGTAGCAACTGTTATTTTTTACACTGCGATTTTTTATATTCTGCCCCTTTAAAACACTCAAAATTGGCCTTTAGAGTAACAGGCTTACTTCAAGAAGGCTGTATAAATAGGCTAAGGTTTGTCAGCAGTGTATTTTGTTTCATCGGAAATACGTAATAACTTTTCTGCAGTACCATCCCTTCTGCAGTATACGTTTCTGCATTCTACTTCTAAATGATAACTCATGTTGTCATTAGTAATTATTTCTGAGGCCAGTGGTGATGAGGTCGAAGACTTATGTTATTACTTGTACAAAAGTATGAATTATTATGTTATTATTATTATTATTATTATTATTATTATTATTATTATTGAAGGGACCAACTTTTTGTACTCATCCTTGCACTTTTGAAACTATCACTTGTTTGGGTGGAATTTTGTAGATAATTGTAGGTTATGTTATAACAGTGCAGAAACGGCAGTGTGGACGCTACGAGAACATTCAGCTAAAAGCGATCAGATTAATCTGGACGCTTCTTCTTTTCGTGTTGTTTTATTGTTATACATAAAATATATGGTCAGTATCTTTGTATTTGGTTTACAGACTTTATAATTTATTGTAGTACTGTATTGATATTTTTAGATGTAGACAATGGTGTAAATATTAATTTGTATAGGTACGTTTTGAGCTCTAACTTGGCCAATCAGTTAAGTTGTATTTCTTTATGTACAGTGATACACTTGTGTACATTTCGAGGAGTGGATTTGCTTGTTACAACGTAACGTATTTATACTATGGTTCAAACATTCCAAGCAACAACACATCAAGTGCTATACTGTAATGAGAAAATAAATCTTATGTTCTTGTTTATTGCATGTAGTTATTTTTATTGTTGTGTGTATCAGTCCATGTATACATGTTCCTTTTTATTTTTCTGATTATCAGTCATTATCTACATGCCCCTGTTTATTCTGTTTATCAGTCATTATCTACATGCCCCTGTTTATTCTTCTGTTTATCAGCCATTATCTGCATGCCCCTGTTTATATGTTTATCAGTCAGTATGTACATGCCCCTGTTTATTCTTCTGTTTATCAGCCATTATCTGTATGCCCCTGTTTATTATGTTTATCAGTCATTCTCTACATGCCCCTGTTTATTCTTTTTATCAGTCATTATGTTCATGCCCCTGTTTATTCTTCTGTTTATCAGTCATTATCTACATACCCCTGTTTATTCTTCTGTTTATCCGTTATTATCTACATGCCCCTGTTTATTCTTCTATTTAGCTGTCATTATCTACATGCCCCGGTTTATTCTTGTTTATTAGTCATTCTCTACATGCCCGTGTTTATTCTTCTGTTTATCAGTCATTATCTACATGCCCCTGTTTATTCTTCTGTTTATCAGCCATTATCTGCATGCCCCTGTTTATATGTTTATCAGTCAGTATGTACATGCCCCTGTTTATTCTTCTGTTTATCAGCCATTATCTGTATGCCCCTGTTTATTATGTTTATCAGTCATTCTCTACATGCCCCTGTTTATTCTTTTTATCAGTCATTATGTTCATGCCCCTGTTTATTCTTCTGTTTATCAGTCATTATCTACATACCCCTGTTTATTCTTCTGTTTATCCGTTATTATCTACATGCCCCTGTTTATTCTTCTATTTAGCTGTCATTATCTACATGCCCCGGTTTATTCTTGTTTATTAGTCATTCTCTACATGCCCGTGTTTATTCTTCTGTTTATCAGTCATTATCTACATGCCCCTGTTTATTCGTCTGTTTATCCGTCATTATCTACATTCCCCTGTTTATTCTTCTGTTTATCAGCCATTAGGTACATGCCCCTGTTTATTCTTCTGTTTAGCTGTCATTATCTACATGCCCGGGTTTATTCTTCTGTTTATTAGTCATTATCTACTTGCCCCTGTTTATTCTATTGTTTACCAATCATTGTCTACATGTTCCTTTTACAAGAGTGAAAAATCCGTACCATATCGTTCCTTGGCAGGAGTCTTGAGACTGTAGCTGAACTTTGACGCCTTTAGGTTACAGCAAGTAGCCACAGTGGTCAGCCAGCTTAGAATTAGATGAATATCGTTATAAAGAGTAAATTAAGCATTACGGGGTAAGGAGGGATAGTATTAGTCAACTGGTCACGATTGAGGAAAGTCAGGAAAATACAGTCGCTCAAACGCGCAGGATTGAACGAGGCAGGTCACATAGAGACGTCAGGTACGTTATCGGCAAGCCCTCAGGGTTAAACGAGAACACAAGTCGCCTGCGATTCCAAGTTGAAGATTTATCGCATGTCAGTCACCTACGAACGGTCCTGGATTATGACAGATGGCAAAACTCGTGGAAAGTTTCCCCTTTTTGCTGTGAGCGAGACTGCGAACATTATTGTACCCGAAATATGGGGAAGTTCAAGACATGAGACAGAAGTACTGCCGCTGTATTTTGTTAACTTGTGAAACCCGACGATGCCCAAAACTAGTTTTTTCTCTCTCTTTTCATGGCCTTTGTATTTTGAGCATAGTTTACAGCCCAGTTTTATTTTGTTGCAGCAGTTAACTTTTGACGCCACAAAAGGAAATGAATAAGGGGTTTGGTCAGTACGTCAGAGATAACCGTATGTGCTCATTGCCCTTGCGTTTTGTTACGTTTCTCCAGTGACAGGTAGCAGCAGAGGATTATTTTCTCCAGGAATTTAGCAAATTAATTTGTAGATCTTCCTTATTCATACGTTCAAGCTACACAGTTAAATACAGAGCTACACTGTTAACCCTTTAAAGACGAAGCGTATCTGTTTTATATAAGGACTGAGTGCGTACCGCGCTGTAAACACTCGACTTCGGTTATAAAAACCAATCTCTTAATGTTTTATAAGGCAAAAGTTGCTGTTTGTTCTGAGATCCGTACAAACCGTATAAACGCAATGTGGGCACCACGTAGAATTTTTTAATGTTAAACCTGGTGGTATATAAAGTTACCGCTAGGCTTTAAAAGGTTAAATACAGAGTTCTGTTTTATCTAATCATATTGGCTCTAAATTTGCTACGTGAAATGTTTAACTGTCGTGTAGAATCTCAACAAGTCAACAAAATCTGTACGTTGCGATCGCTGTAGACGCAAATATGGACCCAGTTTCTCGGAAAACGGCAGCGATATGTATGTAAGGTCACAGCGGACTCCTTAGCACATTCTGCAGACTTCGGTAGTGGCGGGTTTGTTCTGTAACCCAGCATGTATAGGGAAATAACATTTGCAAACACTTAACTTTCTAAAGGCAGTGGTTGCTATTTGCACCACTGCGTATTTGGGGTTGGGGGGGGGGGGGGCGGGAGACTTCATTAGACTGTGTGGACTTTGTAGCTGGTTTTGTGAATGTGTTCCTGAATCTTCAGATTTCATACGAGGCTTGAAATTTCGTGACTAGCTAAGCAACTTCTAGCTTTCTTTATGGAGGATTCTGGTGTTACTGGGACAGGTTTTTCTGCATGTATTTTGATTTTTCCCTGTCAATATGATTCCACCAGTTCAACATATTCATCATCGGCGGTATATAGGAGTAATCTTATAACCTGACAGGCGTTGTTAAATAAGACACAAAATGAACGAACGATTTCCCCTTTCTTCCCTTCCTTCTTTTCTTGGAAGTTATTTTTTGTGCACCCTGTGCTTCACGTGGGGTAAGGTAAATAATCAATTAATAAATTAATCAGTTAAGTTGGCTTACCCGTCACTGTAGCATCTGAGGTTGTCGTTACACTTCCAGGTAACGCGTTACTTATTCTTCAATCTGAGAAGGAGAGCAGTTGATTAGATTCCATTGTTGGACGGTAATCGATACGGCGAATAGAGTGAGAATGCAGAGATAGAGTTTGTCCGATATCTTTATACCAGTACCTGGTGGCAGTTCAGCAACACAGCGACAATGACGGTGCAGTTTCTGCCTTAAACTTGCCACTTATCACCTTTGTAGGGCTTTTTCGTCAACACGCTGCTCGCTGTGTCATCAGTTAGTCACTGTACTGCGTAGCCGATATTTATGAAACGTGGTTTGAACAGCATTCTGGTTTTATATGGGTGCGAAACTTGGTCTTTCACATTAAAAGAAGTGCATATGCTGAGGGTGTTCGAGAATGGTGTGCTGAGGAAGATATTTGGGTCTAAGTGGGGGCAACTAAAAGGATATAGTTTCATAGTGAGCACATTTATTATCTGTTCCTCACCAAATATTGCTTTCTTTCTTTCTTTCTTTCTTTCTTTCTCCCTTAGTCCTTCCCTTTTCTGCGTAGTTGTTCACAGTAGGTGTCGAGGGTTTTTTTGTAATTCCATTTGATCACACTCAGACACATACCACAGTCGGTAGGACTCCTCTGGACGAGGGATCAGCCGGTCGCAGAGACATCTACCTGACAACACTGTACAAGAGACAGACATCCATGCCCCCGGTGGGATTCGAACCCACGATCCCAGCAAGCGCTCGGCCGCAGACCTAC
>BLKM01000712.1:14833-24937 GCA_013340265.1 Coptotermes formosanus
GGAGCAACATATTGCCTTGAGATCTGTTAGTCCATGTTGCTTTTTTAACCAAGATCACTCTCAGTAATGTTGTCCCCACTATGCCTTTGTCTTCTGACAGACCTTCATTCAGTTGTTGCACCAAGACCCTGTATGTGTGTTGCTTCTGTCCTATGCATGCCACATGCCCCACCCATCTCATCCTCCTTCATTTGATGACCTTAACGTTATTTAGTTCAGAGATGAAATCATGAAGCACATGGTATTGGGAGTGTCACAGATGGGTCATTCTTGTGTTTGTCTACTTAGCAACATTTAAAAATAGAAACATACTGCACAGTGTGACACTCAAACAAGTCACTCAAATTTTTTTGTCCATCTTTCTTTTAATGTACTACTTCACTAATCCATTTTTTGTCGTTCTGTATTATAAACTCATAAATCGCGAAGGTGGAAAAGTTCAGGTGTATGTATATTAACTGTAACTAAAATTGTATGTGTTGGGTGATATAATGTAACGAATAGACCTACAAATTGGTGTGACGCATGCGATTTAATGTGCTGAAAATTACCAAATCTGTAAAGTGTAATTAGAACTTGTCACTTTGTAAAACTTCCATTTCTCACATACATGTGCATCTTTGCACTTACACATCTCTCATTTTTCAGTATTATCTTCAAGGGTATTCAGGAGCTTGCCCCTAGTCGTGGTCAGCCATGAATTCCAGTCTACATGCTTGGCATTGAGGTCCAAGCCATCAAGACGGGAAACCCTCCGCCAAAGCATGCGGGCAGGTCCGATCCGACTATGGGCCGGGAGGGCGAGAGGTACACTGCCAATATTTTAAGAGGGCCACTAGCCAACATAATATGTATGGCAGTTGCCTCTAACTGGGTCAAATTGAGGACAGGTACAGCGTAGTGATCTATACCCCGACAGACCAGTATTGCTGTTCCGCCTCCCTCTGTGGGCCAGTGTGTTCTGTGACAAACATAGTTTGCAAGCAGAAAGATGTCTGTCTCTCTCAGATGGGTTTCTGTCAAGAGACATATATCGACTCCATGCTGACTGAGGAAATGTTCCAGTTCCAGCTTCCTGCCGCAAACACCATCAGCATTCCAGCAGGCCAACTGCAGAGCTTTCACCACGTTTGTCCTTCTAGGCCGTGCTGCCGTATTCGGCTACAAAGAGGACAATGATTTTGAGGACAGCCTGCGTGCGGGCCGCCCCTGAAGGGAAGGTGGGTGCTGCTGTGAGGAGCCGAGCACGATTTTGGCTGGAAATGTCGCCTTATATTCCTGGCCATTAATGGGCTGCCCATCTGCAATTGGCTGGCAGGAAGAGCTTGTTGCAATGGTGGGGAGACTGACCACTGCTGTCCTGCACACAAAGGTCCGTTTTGCATTTGTGGGGATGTTCCCACAATTATATACTCTTGGTGATAGATGGATGAAGATGAGTATGGAACGATATTGACAGGGGAAAGCCGAAGTACTGGGGGAGAAAACCTCTCCCAGTACCTTTTTTCCCACCACAAATCCCACATGTACTGGTCTGGTATCAAACCCAGGTCTGGGCAGTCAGTGGATAGTGAGTGATCACCTGATCCACATTCAACACAGGATTGTGCAGTTTCAGGAGACATAAAATAATAATAAATTGACAAATATGTGGTTAAAACATCAAAGCAGTTATACTATTTATTATAAATTTTGGTGCTGTGGAAGTGCTGCACGGAAGTTCCACACTGATGTGTATTTTGGATGTGAGGCTTTTTAGTGCATTTGACCAAAGATGATGATTTAGGGTCATGTGGAAGGACATAAGACTACAATTATGTGCTGCATATATTTTTATTTGTGTTATAGTTACATAATAATATTTACAGCTGTCATTTCACAACAGTGTTACAATTTTACAGACAGCAGATGTGAAGAGGCAGCTGTCAGAAAGATAAACACAAAGAGCATTCCATATGCTAGTGTGTAGTATAAAGACATAGGAGCTAAATGTGGAATGCACAGTGGTGATGGGGATGATAGAAACATATTGGTCTGGCAGCGATCCATATGCATACCGTCGTCTTGTTGTGAGAACAAACTTCCTGCCAAATGACTAGCCTGGAATGATACACACTTAAACAAGCAGAAGATTATTCATGTTAATGCAAGAGTTCAGAGAAACTTTATTTCACTGGTCAAGTTTCTATACATGCCTGCCTAATTGTCTGTGTCATAACTGTAAACTTATTAGGATAACTCTGTGCCCTTGTTTCTGTGTTTCCTTTCATCAGTGCTATGTTTGCAGTGATATCTTCAGGGGTCTTGAGCAACATGGTGAATTAAAGCATTCTTCAACACTAACTGACCTTACTAGAACTTCTGCCTCTTTGTTTCTTTCATGTGACTGTATGCAATATGTATATTCTCAAATACCTACATTTAAACAAGAAATGATACAAAATTTTGATCTGAAATCCATGAAGAAAATACACCACTTGGAAGACGTAGGGACTATTAAAGAGGATATTACAGAAGTAGAATGTGAGGCTGTGGACTGTATTCATTTGACTCAAGAGGGGGTCAGGCACAGGCTCTTTATGAATGTGGTAATAAACTTGTTAATCCCATAATACGATGGTAATAATTTCTTAAATAGGAGGCATAACCATTAGCCTTTGTTTTCAAAAGGAACTCTGCTTTAAGTGAGTCAAGTTTAAGGATTTTGATCTATGTTGAAACTGAATCAACAAAACATCATCTCAGAAAAACTAAAGACGTTATTCCTTGATGTGTCATAATGTACGCTTCGGCTTGATGCTACGTGTATTTTAGTATGGCAGATCTGTAATTTTTAAGTGGAAGTGCAAAGAAGGAATATACCATACATATAATGTGAAGTTTACCATTGCTAAGTATAAAACACTGCACACTGGATGCGGGCGGCGTTGGTGTTCCATGCTTGTGTTGTTCATGCATGCCTGATCATACATCTTTTGTTCATTGGTCTGTGTGCCTGTATGACGCGAGTTTAACTGTCCACCTCGTGTGCATTGCTGAACATGAAATCACATTTAAAACTAATTTCCAACCACGCTGTGCTATCGCAACAGGTTATGGGCCCAGGTACGTTAGATTAGTGGTGGAGACTGTGTTTGTGAAACAGTGAAGGTTCCAGTAATTACAAAATGATCAGCAAAAGACAATGGTTGCTGCTTCCAGTGACTTCAAGGTAGCAAGTACAAAAGCTCGAAGGTCCTGACGATTGGCCTAAATTGAAATGGCAGATTTTGATGGTGTTGCGTGCAAATTGCCTGGAAAGCCTCATTGATGGATCTCGAAAATGCCCTGTCTTGCCTCCGGATGCACAGTCTCAAGAGAAAAAGGAACTAACCGAGTGGTTCCAAGATGACGCCAGAGCTGCAAGTCTCATTGCGTGCGCCCTGAGCAAGTCAGTTGCGGAGCTCGTGTTAACTTGTACCAAAGCTAAAGATATCTGGGATAAGCCATGTGCACGGTTTGAGTGCAGTAGTACTCAGCGGCTGAACATGGTAATTGAATTGTTCTTCCAGGCACAAAGGGACTGCAAGGAAGACATTAGTGGGCACGTCGCTAAGCTGCAAAAACTGTTCGTTTACTTGAATGACGAATTAGTGAAACACAGTGAAAATACGTTGTCTGAACGTATGTTGACCGGACGAATTCTATCGACACTTGGTAAAGAGTACGACAGTTGCAAGAATGTATGGGACACCATTCCTGCGAGAGAACAAACTGTGAACTTGCTCATTGAGAAGCTCTGTGCAATTGGGTTGCGAGTTGATAAAATAGCATCATCTGAAGCTACGGCGTTCGTTGCACGTGAAAATGACAAGGAGAAATCAAGTTCTGTGAAGGTTAAAACAGGAAAATCCACGAAGAGAGGAAGCAATCGCGCAAAGCAGAAGTTTCCTTGCAACAGGTGCAAGCAACTTGGTCATTGGGGTGCAGAGTGTCCACAAAAGCAGCAACATTCAAGGGACAAAGGCGGTAAATCAGCTACAAAGAAAAGTTCTGATACATTACCAGTGCATGTGATGGGGGCTTCAGAAGTAACCAGTATGAACTCAGACAGTTGGTACTGTGACAGCAGTGCGTCACAGCACGTTACTCCAAGCAAACAGTATTTCGTCTCATATGCAAAATTTACTGTTTCTAAAATTGTCCAGCTTGGTAATAAACGTGCTCATGCAAGCGTATAGTGAAGGTAGGATAAAAGTCCAATTGTTTCACAATGGCACATGGCACGACACAATACTGAAAGATGTCTGGTATGTGCCAGATGCAAGTATGCATCTTTTCTCCGTCAAGGCAGCTGCAAAAAACGGCTACAGCACAATCTTCAGCGAAAATAAAGTTGTTATTCATGGAACTGATGGAACTGTTGCAGCATCTGGTAAGCTCGTGAATGACCTGTATGTGTTGGATGTTCGGGTGTGTATTCCACAAGACGCTGCACAGGTCCACCTGGCAACAAAAACAGAAACACTGCAAGTGTGGCATGAGCGTCTTGGTCATCAAAACAAGTGCCATGTAGTGAAAGTGCTTAAGCAGCATAGCATGAATGTGGAAGCAAGTGCAGAATTTTGTGGTGGCTGTGCCTTGGGAAAAGCACATCGACGAAGTTTTGGAACTCGGACAACTCGACCCAATGTCATTGGAGACCAGATTAATGTGGATGTGTGTGGACCAGTGACAGAAATATCAGCAGGTGGTGCCCGCTATTGCGTCTGTTTTAAAGATGACTATTCCAAATATTGTCACGTGTTTTTCATTGCCACAAAGTATTAGGGGGTGGACTGTCTATGGAAGGTTCTGAAAGAAGTGAGGACTGCTGGACATGTCTTGAAGGTTCTGCTGTCAGACGGCGGAAAGGAGTTCAACTGTAAAGCTGTACAGAAAGTGTTAGAAGAATACGGTATTACGCATGGAATTGCTATGCAGTGTACTCCCCAACAGAATGGTGCAGCAGGGCAAGAGAATCGCACAATTGTAGAAAGCGCTCGCTCCATGCTTCACACCACTGGATTGCCGAAAGAACTGTGGGTGGAGGCCTGTAATACTGCAGTATACATACTCAACCATACTGAACCTACACCAGTGGAAGGCAAAGACTCCTTTGGAACTGTGGACTGGGAGATCACGTGAAACCGTTGGTCACCTGCGTGTTTTTGGGACACAATGTTATGTGCACACTCCCAGACAGAAAAGACGCAAATGGGACCTGAAGAGCTAATTAGGTCGATTAGTCGGTTATGTGGGCGAAACTGATGGCTGTCGAATCTGGATGCCCAAAGAACGAAAGATCGTGTTGAGTCGTGATGTCCTCTTCAAGCCAGAAGTCACGTGAAATTCGTGCAGTGATATTATCCAAAATGGGAGCGTGTGTCCCACACCTCATGTAGCTCCAGCTGCAGAACTTGAGATATCGCAAATCTACGAAAGTAGATTGTGTGCATTGCTGAACACAAAATCACATTGAAAGCTAATTTCCAACCATGCTTTGCTATCGCAGCAACCATGAATAAGTACAGGGTAAGGCCATGATTGGTGTTAGAGACAAATAATGTTAAAGAAATACAGACCGAGGAGAACCACTTTAGCTCAGTCAGTGTAGTGACTATGCCACAGGATGGACAACTGATGCATAATGGTTCGATTCATGGCAGGGGGGAGAGATTTTCCTCAGTGTAAAGGATGGCTCTGGGGCCCATCCAGCCACGTATTCAATGGGTAATGGGGGCTCTTTCCCCTGAGGTAAAGCAGCCAGAGCATGGAGCTGACCACTCACCTCCATCCAGCATCAAGTTTAAGAATTAAAGGAGCTCTACTTCCACTGGCCGATATTCCTTCATGGCACAATTCTCTGATCTGAATATAAGATGGGATAGCAGTGTTTGAGCAACTCTCTCGACCACAGACCTTCTTTAGAAGCTAACAGTTCTAGAGCTAGAAAAGTATATCCCCGCCCTTATGAAACCCAAAGTTTTATTGCTGTGTTCATAAGAGTATTTTACTTGTCCCTGTTCTTACCCAGATGAATCCAGGCCATGCTGTCCCATCCCTCTGAACTTTAGTGGATGGATTTAAATGTGAAGTGTATTCTTTATGGCTGGAGTTTTTGTGTGGAAGTTTAAACTTCTACCCACAGAACAGTGTGTGGGATGCTAGGCCGTTCGCCAGTACTTTTATAGAGACTTAGCATGTATGGTCACACAGGATGATAAAAGTGCCAGTACTTTTATAGAGACTTAGCATGTATGGTCACATAGGATGATAAAAGTTAAGTGTCCTCCCATTTTGCCTAGGTCCCTGTATATGTCTTCCCTCCTCTGCCCCCCATACGTGCTACATGCTTCACCCATTTTATCATCCTTCATTTGATTACCTTAGTATAATTTGACACAGAGTAAAGTCATGACTTCCCTATTTTGTAATTTCCTCCATCCTCGTTTAACTCCATCCCTGTTAGGTCCACATACCGTCCTGTTCTTGAGTGTGCTCAGCCTATATACCTCCCTTAATGTGACAGGCTAGGTGTCACAGCCATATTAAATTTTCCAGCATGTAGAAATCATGGAAGAGATGCTTTGCTGCAGGTACTGAGAGGCTGGTATCTTGGAAAGGTAGATATAAGTTTTGACGTTATTGAATACTGGAAGACATCCCTGCATGCTTGAGAACTAAAGGAGGTGTAATTTACCACACTGGCATTGGGGTCCATCGCAGTGTGCTCTTCTGAAGTTGACGCTATGCTGTGCCTGGCATGTGGCCCAACAGGACTGGAAATTGCAGGCTGCATCTGTAAGAGAACAGGAGGAGCATTCAGATTGATGCTGTTTGTGGAAAGAATAACAGCTACATTACAGGAACACAAAGATCTAACATGTGTCACTTAGTTTTGAGAGATGCGCAGCTGTGATCTTGAAATATGCTGCTGTAGATTTGTGTGCCCACTTAGTCAACAATTGTTGTTCCAAAGCTTCCTGAAGTACTAATGAATCCGCAGTTGGTACAAAATGGTTAACTAACAAAAGTTATGCTGTAAAGGAACCATGATGGTGTTATTTATACAAACTTCACTTCTAGAGTACACTGGTACAAGAATCTCAAAACTCTCATGCGATCTTGTTTTATAAAATCAGAAACTTTTGTGCCTGAATTGTCTTTCCGTGTGGTAGACAGAATTCTGTATCTCTTGAGCTGGTTAAAACAAATATAAAGAAAATGCTGTTATGGATGCATAGAGTCCTTTATGTATGGCAGTGGAATGTGAGTGGTAAAAACTCAAGACAAGAAAAGATTGGTAACATCTCAAATTAGATTTCTGATATCCATATTTGGAGTCACACTGTGAGACAGTGGGAAGTGAGATTGTAACTGGAACTCCAAAAACAAAAAATTGGTAGGAAATAAACTAGTAGGAATGTGTGAAAGGTAAAGCAGTCCCATTACAGGCCTGGAAAGACCCTGAGGGTTCCAGGGGGCTGAGGCTCCCAGATTTCTAGACAATCGGCACATGAAGGCCCTACGCACCGGCCGTCCTTTACACCCTGGGAAATATTCCTGGTACTCATTTCTGTTAAGAGGCTGAGTCGACCCGACGCCCATAGTGCAGCTGAAAGGATTATATCAATGAATAATTCCAATGACAGCATCGGGAATCGAACCTGCAACCTTCCGGCTTGTACTTACTACAGTCCTGTAGGAAGACACGACTTTGACCGACCAAGAAAAAGGAAGTGTTATGAGCTTTGGAAAAGACCTCTGGCCCAATCCTTGTTATGGCAATGACAAATGAAGAAGAAGAAGAAGATCAATTTAAATATCCAAAGCACCTCAAATTATTAAATATTTGAATCTAGCATGCAGTATTTGGATAAATTACGTCTGATAGCCAGCTTACCTGCTAGGTGCTGTGCAATGAACACGCACACTGCGACTAGAAAGACAAGCAAGATAGTAACAATCCTTGTTGCTGCAGACATGGGATATCTTCTGCAGGTTTTGTTGCAAGCAATGCTGCTGCTGTTGATGATGGCCCTTGTATGTCTGGCAGGAATTATGAGCAGCTTTATACTGAGGCAACTTCCTCATTTGTGATCTGAAACTTTTTCCTCATTGCCCTGAAGACCTCGGACGGTCTTCCTTCTTGTGATCACTAACGGATAAAGGACAGTGCCCAGCTTCTCAGTACTGACATGAGATTAGCCTGTGTGGAATCTCGGATATGTTATCAGTGACTAGGAGCCATAGTGTCACATGTTTGTAACCCAAAACAAAACATTACGAGTAGAAGTAAAAAAGACTGTTCCTCTTGCATAAGTCTGCAAGTATTATTTGCATCGTTTTATTTTATTTTTCTGAGACCCTTAATTGTTTAAGTACAGGCATCTACTCTGCATAAAAATTCCGCGTTGTCGCCATGTGTGTGAATAGATACTGTTTCGTAACAATGTATATGAACTAGGTGGGTGTGCCAGAAGGTATCCGAGAAAGATACTTTTTAATAGACTATCTTTAGGTTAGATATTCTGTTGTGAAGAAGATATACAAAGTGAAGGTTGACGGCCCTGATTCGCAACTAAGTTTTACGTTATGTTTTTATATAACTTTAATGCCACGTTCTTCCACTGCTTTTCCTTATATATACATAAATGCTTTACCCAAGGCAATATATAATAAATCCGTTTCTGTGTTATTTGCTGATGACACTAGTATTTTATTCACCCACTCTTATCGTACTGGTTTAAAAAATTATCAACACAGTGTATTTGAAACCATAAATAACTGGTTTAATGACAGTCTACTGTGTCTAAATTTTGCATTTATTTTGTAACAAGGAATAATATGCCTATTGATATGCAAATTTGTTTTGATAACAAAATAATCCCTAACGTCACACCTACAAAATTTCTTGGTATGACTATTGATAATTCCTTGACTTGGAAAACCCATTTAGAACTGCTTGTCAACAAATTCAGTGCAGCCTATTACATAATGCGATCTGTTGAACCGCACATGTCACATTCAATATTAATAACCACATACTATTCCCTTCTTCATTCTGTTATGCCCTATGGAATTATATTTTGGGGTAACTCAACCCATAGATCAAGAATTTTTAAGATACAAAAGAGAGCAGTCAGAATTATAATGGAACAAACGAGCAGAGATTCTTGCAGGAACCTTTTTAAAGAATTAAAAATTTTACCTCTCACATCACAGTATATAATTTCTTCACTTTTCTTTAAAATAATAATAAAAATTACTTTATCACAAATTCAGAAAATTGCAGTGTACATACCAGAAGTAGTAATAATTTTCTTTTACCCAAAGCTAACCTGGCTATTTGTCAAAAGTGTGTTTATTATTCAGGGGTTTGAGTCTTTAATAACCTTCCGCAACATATTAAAAATGTTTCTGAGAATAAAAGATGTAAAAGAGTTTTACAACATTTTTAACCACACACTCCTTTTACACCTGGGATGAATATTATACAAGATAATAAATGTCATAAATAATTAATTCTAACTAATTCTAACTTTAATTAATTCAGATTTTATTTTTACTTCTGATTTTAAATTTTAATTTCAGATTTTAATTTTTAAAATTGTGGTGCGAACTTTCAATCAAATTTCTTTTGGATTTTGGTTTGATTTGGTTGCTTTATCAGCAATATCTTAATAACGACACTCACACTTGTGGCTGTTACTTTCGTGTCGGTTTTGTCACATTTGTGTCATTTTTCTGATTTTCATTGCATTTATTTTGTGTCTCTTGGTGCATTTTATGCAACTTTGACTAATATGACTGTACATTGTACTTATGTTGTATATATTGGACTACTGCTACATCCTATGAGTTGTTTTAACCCTTGTAAGGATCTACTGAATGTAGTTTTAAAAAAATTGAAATTGAAAAAAGTACAAAAAGCCATGGTCACGCGAAATTGCAGTATCAAAATTTACCATGTAATATAGTACCCTATAATATAACAGAATACTGTAACATAAAACTTAGTTGTGATCGACGGCCTTTACCATTTATGTTGGATACTTTTTAAGTTTGTTGTGTTGGTTGTGC
>BLKM01000712.1:29372-61344 GCA_013340265.1 Coptotermes formosanus
TGCATTCTGATTTCGAGACATGACCATGTACTTAGTTTTCTCAGCATTTACTTCTAGACCAATCTCCTTACTAGCAATAATTAAATCTTCTGCATTTTTCTTTATGCTATGTACGCTTCCGCCCAATATATTAACATCATCAGCATAAACCAGAAGCTGATGTGTACCATTCAATTTCAAGCCCTCCTGGTTTGCCTGAACCCTCCTAATGGCATATTCTAAAGCAAAGTTGAAAAGCAATGGCGACAGAGCATCCCCTTGTTTCAAGCCATTCTTAATAGGGAACGTGTCAGACAGATGTTTGCCTACCCGAACTCTGCTATATGTTTCACTTAGGCACATTTTTATTAACCTTACTAGTTTCATGGGGATACCGAACTCAATGAGAATATTATACAAGACCTCCCTCCTAACTGAATCATAGGCTTTCTTGAAGTCTATAAATAGCTGATGAACTGCCTCATTGTATTCCCATTTTTTCTCAAGTATTTGACGAATGCTGAATATATGATCAGTGGTTGACCTGTTACGTCGAAATCCACACTGATGATCCCCAATAATTTCCTCTGCATATGGAGTTAACCTTGACAAAAGGATGTTGGATAGAATTTTGTACGTAGTCGGCAAAAGTGATATGCCTCGATAGTTATTGCAATCTGTCTTATCACCCTTTTTATAAATAGGCACAATGACCGACTCCTTCCATTCCTCAGGCAATTCCTCCTTATTCCAAATAGAAATAATAAGTTTATGGATTTCAGACCGAATAATCCTACCCCCTGCTTTAATCAATTCTGCTGGAATCTGATCAATACCTGGTGATTTGTGGCTTTTTAGTTTTCCAATAGCCATCTCAACCTCAAAGGCACTGGGCTCAGGCACTAGTGGCTCTGCTGTGTGTACTTCAATCTGCCTAACATCATTAACCCCGTGTATATTCAACAGCTGGGAGAAATGATTCCTCCACCTAGCCAAAATACTGTGGGAGTCTGCAACCAGGTCACCCTTCTCATCCTTTACTACATTAATTCTAGGCTGGTACCCCCTCTTAAACTCATTGATACCCCTATACAAGTCTCTTATATTCTTCTTCTTACTGTTTGTTTCAATTTCATTAATTTTAGCTTTCAGATATTCCTTCTTTTTGTGCCTGAAATGTCTACTAGCTTCACGTCTTACGTTGTGCAGATTATCTCCATTATTTTGGTTTGGATTCTGTAACCACTGAATTTTAGCCTGCTTCCTTTTATCTAAAAATTCTGCACATTCTGCATCAAACCATGGTTTATGCTGCTTCCGTTCGTGTAGACCTAGACTCTCTTGAGCCGAGATTTTGATATTCTCTTTAATGTTTTCCCAAGCCCTATTCATGTCCTCACTAACATTTAAGTTTTCCAGAGCTGCAAACCTGTTTGAGATCTTAAGCTGATACTGTTTCCTAGCCTCTAGTTCACTTAGCTTCTTGAGATTAAATCTCTCTACATCAAACTTCTGTGCTGCTTGTTTACTTACTGCCAGTCTTTCCCTAACTTTCGCAACCACCAGATAGTGATCAGTATCACAGTCAGCTCCCCTGAAAGATCGCACATCGAGTATACTGGAATGCCGTCTCCTATCTATCAATATGTGATCGATTTGATTGTGAGTCTTCCCATCAGGAGAGGTCCAGGTGTATTTATGAATATTTCGGTGCGGAAACATAGTGCTCTTAACAACTAGATTCTTTGATGTGGCAAAGTTTACTACTCTAACACCATTATCGTTGCTATCCTGATGTAAACTCTCATTCCCAATAGTCGGTTTGAAAATATCCTCTCTCCCCACTTTTGCATTAAAATCTCCTAACAGAATTTTCATATGGTATTTAGGAAAATGATCAAAAACCCCTTCTAATTCCTCATAGAAGCTGTCCTTTGAATCATCACCCTTCTCTTCTGTTGGTGCATGCGCATTCAGAACAATGATATTACACCAGCGGCCTCTCAGCACTATGTATGACATCCTAGCACTAACAAACTCCACTCTCTTGATTGCTGATACCATTCTCTGGTGCACAAAAAAACCTGTTCCCAATTGATGATTTTCCTGCCCTTTGCCATAGAAAAAAGTATACTCCCCGGCTCTTACAGTCCCTTCTTTGTCCCACCTAACCTCCTGTACACCCACTAAATCTAACTTGTACTTAGCTAATTCCCTGGCCACTGTCGTAAGTGACCCTGGCCTATACATGCTCCTCACATTCCATGTTCCAAAACTCATATCCTTTTCCGTAGCTGGGGTCGTACCAAAGAATCGGTCCAGGTCCGAGGCTTTGTAGGCTGTTTCGTAACATCATAATTTTTTACGGTGAGGAGTTGTTAGCACCTCGCCCAACCCCCAAGCTGGAGGACCACCCCTTGTCGGCTGTCCGCGACTGCTTATTCAATGTATTCGCAGCTACCCTCCATACCTGGAGGCCGTTCCTCCATCCGCAACCCGAGGACGCGCCATGCCGTGGTGACAGGGACCCACTTAACATGGACAATTAAGGGTCTCAGGAAAATAAAATAAAACTGTGAAAATAATACACGCGAACTTCTGTAAGAGGAAATTTCTTTTTTACTTCTACTCGTAAAGTTTGGCTTCACGTTACAAACATGTGACACTATGGCTGTTAGTTGCTGATAACAGAAGCTGGGCACTGTCCTTGAGCAGCTAGCGACCACAAGAAGGAAAACTGTCTGAGGTCGTAATGGCAATGAGGAAATAGTTTCAGATAACAAAGGTGGAAGGTGCATCAGTATAAATCGGATTGTAACTCACGTCGAACATATAAAGGCTGTCATCACCAAGAGCTGCATCGCTTGCAACAAAACCTACGGAACACGTCCCACGTCTGCAACAATGAGGACTATTACTATCCTGCTTGTCTTTCTGGTCGCAGTCTGCGTGTTCATTGCACAGCACCCGGCAGGTAAGCTGGCTATCAGACGTAATTTATCCAAATACTGCATTCTAGATTCAAATATTTAATAATTTGAGGCACTTTGGTTATCTAAATTGATCTTTATTTCCCATTGCCATAACAAAGATTGGGCCAGAGGTCTGTTCCGAAGCTCATAACACTTCTTCTTCCTTGGTCGGTCAAAGTCGTGTCTTCCTACAGGACTGTAATAAATACAAGCAGGAAGGTTGCGGGTTCGATTCCCGATGGCGTCACTGGAATTTTTCATTGATATAATCCTTTTGGCCGCAATATGGCCCTCGGGTCGACTCAGCCTCTAACAGAAATGAGTACCAGGAATATTTCCTAGGCGGTAAAGGCGGCCGGTGCGTAGGGCTGACAACCTTACCACCTCCATGTGCCGATTGTGTACAAATCTGGGAGCCTCAGCCTCCTGGAGCCCTCAGGGTCTGTCCAGGCCTGTAATGGGGTAGCTTTATATTTTACACGTTCCTGCTAGTTTATTTCATACTAATTTTTTGTTTTTGGAGCGTCCAATTAGTCTCACTTCCCACTGTCTCACAGTGCCACTCCAAACACGGATATCAGCAATCAAATATGATTTGAGATGTTACCAATCTTTTCTTGTCTTGGGGTCTTACTACTCACATTCCACTGCCACACATAAAGGGCATTATGCATCCATAACTGCATCCATATGCTTCTAGAAGTATCTATCATTAACTCTGTCTGCTTTCATGTTTATTATACCTTGCTAGGTACCTACCAACCTACCCACTTCTTGTACCTACATAGGTACCTACTTAGTATGCTTGCTCGTCCATGTATGTACCCACTTACACATTATACTATTATATAAGGAATTTAATGTGCATTTCCTCATTATGTAATTAAAAATGACATTCATAACACATTTGTTATATCTTTACTATGGCTGCAACAATTTTCTTTACATTTGTTTTAACCAGCTCAACAAATACAGAATTCTGTCGACAACATGGAAAGACAATTCTGGCACACAAGTTTCTGATTTTATAAAACAAGACTGCATGAGAGTTTTGAGATTCTTGTGCCAGTGTACTCTAGAAATAAAATTTGTATAAGTAATATCACCATGGTTCCTTTACAGCATAACTTTTGTTATTTAACTGTTCTATACAAACTGTGGATTCATTAGTACTTCAGGAAGCTTTGGAACAACAACAAATAGTTGACTAAGTGGGCACACAGTGCTACAGTAGCACATATCAAGATCACAGCTGCACATCTCTCAAAACTAAGTGACACATGTTAGATCTTTGTGTTCCTGTAATGTAGCTGTTATTCCCTCCACAAACAGCATCAATTTGAATGCTACTCCTGTTCTCTTACAGATGCAGCCTGCAATTTCCAGTCCTGTTGGGCCACGTGCCAGGCACAGCACAGCATCTACTTCAGAAGAGCATTCTGTGATGGAGGCCAATGCAAATGTGGTAAATTACACCTCCTTTAGTTCTCAAGCATGCAGGGATGTCTTCCAGTATTCAATAACGTCAAAATTTATATTTACCTTTCCAAATTATCAGCACCTCAGTACCTGCAGCAAACCATCTCTTCCATGAAATCAGTGTGCTGGAAAATTTAATACGGCTGTGACACCTAGCCTGTTACATGAAGGGATGTATATAGGTTGAGCACACTCAAGAACAGGATGGTATGTGGACCTAACAGGGACGGAGTTAAACGAGGATGGAGGAAATTACAAAACGGGAAAGTCATGACTTTACTCTGTGTCAAATTATACTAGGGTAATCAAATGAAGGATGATAAAATGGGCGAAGCATGTGGCACGTATGGGCGTAGGGGAGGAAAGAAATATACAGTGACATGGGCAAAATGGGAGGACACTTAACTTTTATCATCCTATGTGACCATACATGCTAAATCTCTATAAAAAGCACTGGTGAAAGGCTTAGCATCCTACACACTGTTCTGTGGGTAGAAGTTTAAACTTCCACACAAAAACTCCAGCCATACAAAGATACAATTGACATTTAAATCCATCCACTGAAGTTCAGAGGGATGGGACAGCATGGCCTGGATTCATCTGGATAAGAACAGGGACAAGTAAAAGGTTCTTATGAACACAGCAATAAACCTTTGGGTTCCATAAAAGGCAGGGAACTTCTTTCCTAGCTGTAGAACTGTTAGCTTCTAAAGGTCTGTGGTCCACAGGGTTGCTCAAACACTGCTATCCGATCTTATATTCAGATCAGAGAATTGTGCCATGAAGGAATATAGGCCAGTGGAAGTAGAGCTCCTTTAATTCTTAAACTTGATGCCGGATGGAAGTGAGTGGTCAGCTCCACGCTCTGGCTGCTTTACCTCAGGGGAAAGAGCCCCCATTACCCATTGAATACGTGGCTGGATGGGCCCCAGAGCCATCCTTTACACTGAGGAAAATCTCTCCCCCCTGCCATGAACCAAACCATGATGCATCAGTTGTCCAGCCTGTGGCATAGTCACTACACTGACTGAGCTAAAGTGGTTCTCCTTGGTCTGTATTTATTTAACATTATTTGTCTCTAACACCAATCATGGCCTTAACCTGTACTTATTCATGGTAAACTTCACATTATGTGTATGGTATCTGCCTTCTTTGCACTTCCACTTCCAAATTACAGATTGGCCATACTAAAATACACATAGCATCAGTCTGAAGCTTCTGTTATGACATATCAAAGAATAATGTCTTTAGTTTGAATTAGATGATGTTTTGTTGATTCAACTTCAACATAGATCAAATCCTTAAACTGCACTCACTTAAAGCAGAGTTCTTTTTCAAAACAAAGGCTAATGGTTATGCCTCCTATTTAAGAAATTATTACCATCGTTTTATGGGACTAATAAGTTTATTACCACATTCATAAACAGCCTGTGCCTGACCCCCATCTTGAGTCAAATGAATACGGCCCGCAGCCTCACATTCTACTTCTGTAATACCCTCTTTAATAGTACCCTACATCTTCCAAGTGGTGTATTTTCTTCATGATTTTCAGATCAAAATTTTGTATCATTTCTTGTTTAAATGAGGTATTTTGAGAATATACATATTACATACACTCACATGAAAGAAACAAAGAGGCAGAAGTTCTAGTAAGGTTGGCCAGGGGTGAAGAAATGCTTTAATTCACCATTCAAACATGTCGCTCAAGATGCCTGAACATATCACTGCAAACACAGCACTGATGAAAGGAAACACACAAACAAACAAGGGTGCAGAGTGATTATCCTAATAAGTTTGCAGTTATGACACAGACAATTAGGCCAATGCGTATAGAAACTTGACCAGTGAAATAACATTTCTCTGAACTGTTACATTAACATGAATAATCTTCTGCTTGTTTCAGTGTTTGTCACCGGAGGCTAGTCATTTGGCAGGAAGTTTGTTCTCACAACAAGACGACGGTATGCATATGGATCGCTGCCAGACCAATATGTTTCTATCATCCCCACCACCACTGTGCATTCCACATTTAGCTGCTATGTCTTTATACTACACATTAGCATATGGAAGGTTCTTTGTGTTTATCTTTCTGACTGCTGCCGCTTCACTTCTGCTGTCTGTAAAATTGTAATCTTGTTTAAGAATGAGAGTTGCCAAGATTATTACATAACTGTAAGATAAATAAAAGGATATCCAGCATAAAATTGTGGTCTTATCTCTTTCCTCATGACCCTAATTCATTTACTTTGGATGAACGAACAAAAAAGAATTGAGATTAAAAATACACATCACTCTGGAACTTCTGTGTAGCACTTGCATAGCACCCACTTCTCATCGTCAATAGTATGACTGCTTTGATTTGTCATTTTATTATCTTACATCTCCTGAAACTGCACAAGCCTGTGTTGCATATGGTTCAGGTGATCAGTCACTATCCACTGACTGCACAGACCTGGGTTTGACACCAGACCAGTCCATGTGGGATATGTGGTGGAAATAAAGGCACTGGGACAGGTTTTCCTCTGAGTACTTCTGTTTCCCCTGTCAGTATCATTCCACCAATGATCCACATGCAACTTCATCTATTACTGATGCCATACAATCTCTGTAGTCAACAGCGTAAAGGAACACACTCTCCTGCATAATCTTGACGTATCACTTTTTTTCTCAACAACAAAATTGCGTGACTTATAATCACTGTATTTTACAGTGGGCAAGGGACGGAACTCTATTCAAAAACCTCTTGAGGACCTCGCCAGTGTATGCAATAGCTTACCAACCTACAGATATTGCAATTACATTGTAAGAAGGTACAAATTATAAACGTGCACAAAAAAAAAGGGTTTGAAATTGAAAGTGTATAAAGGAATGAAACATCCACTTCACCATAATGTGAATCAAAATACACTGCACTTATTTCTAAAGCAACATGATGTTTCAAGTATTGCAGGTCTGTGAGACTGGAGAAGCTCATGAAGATGTGACACAATGTAACTTATTAGATAAACACCAAAGTTTCTATGCAACCCACTGCCTGCATTATCAGCGTAGGACATTCCAACGACTGACCTTAATTTTAAAACTCATCACTCTGGCTATCGAGAGTTGCTCAATTTCGTACACTGCGGTGCCTGCAGACAGTTTTCTTCACATTTTACCACTTCCAAAGAGCTGTCGAGTCATGCAGATTTGTGCACAGCTGCATCCACTTGCACAGATGTGAGACACATTGCTTTCTATGCTTTAATAATAGTTATACTCTATTGACAGGATTAAAGTTCAGTAGCTAGGAAGAGTTTAATTTCTGTTGCAAATGGTGATGTAAATAATTAATATTCCACCTTTCCTACTATAGGGCATTTTTTCCTACTTGACCAATAAGCGCTGGCCCAGTGCTTGAGTGAGTGAGTGAGTGAGTGAGTGGGAGGAGGGTTGGGGCTTAAAGGCCGCCAGTGTGTAGGGCTGACAACCTTACCACCTTCATGTGCTGACTGGAAATCTGGAAGCCTCAACCTCCTGGAACCTTAGGAGACTGTCTAGGCCTTTTTAGAGATAGCTTTACACTTTATCTTCACCGGAGCTCTAGCGAGTTTTTATTAGACTTTCTAAATGTTATTGTCACTGTGATCATTCGTCTAGCTCCTGTCACCAACTGTTAAACCTCCCCAACATGCGGCATATGACACAATGCTGGCAGGGCATCAGGCAGAGTGTTGGGCTGGTGCTTATAAGTCAAGAAGGAAAATACACCCTATATATACTCATCTATACCAGCCCCTAAGACGCATGATAGCCCAGCCAATGCAGGACATTATCACATTACTGGTCTTGTATAAAATCTGGGGCTTCATTTATGATGTGGTATTTGTTTGGTTATATAATTAAGCTGTTACATTTTTACATTTCATGAGAAGTGCTCCTACTTAAATCAGATTCAAATTAATACCATTCAATATTGCTACAGTTTCCATACAATTTCATTTCTGGCAGCAGGTTGTTTACTGAATACATGTAACTATGCTTAGGCATCAATTTACTTCCTGTTCTATTATACATGCATGAGGACTTGCATATACATGCACGAGTAAGGAAACTTTATTTAAACAAGAGAGATAAGAGACCACAGATTTCCCAAATACATAACTTGCACCATCAGACGGCAGATCACTCAGCACAACAGTTTCATCTGTGTACTGGTTTATAGGGGTAGCTCAGTCGGTTCAGTGACTATGCTATGCGACAGCCAAGGTATCATGGTTTGATTCCTGGCATGGACAAGGGATTTTTACCTTCTCCAAGTCATCCGCGTCAACTCCAGCACACACCCAGCCTTCTCTTCGATGGGTACCAGGGTCTCTTCTGTCCCCAGAAGTAAAGCAGCCAGGCCCTCAAGCTGATCACCCACTTCTATCCAGTAACAAGGTTAAGAATCAGTTGAGCTATATCTCCACTCCCCTCTGCACGCCATCACAACATGCATCGAGACAACTTTACCTTTACTTTTACCTTTACCAGAGGAATCATTAAAAAGTTGTTTGTCTGCTACTTCCATATATGGTATAAATGACCTTTGTGGCCTCTGCACACCTAGCCAAGGGCTTAGAATCTGTTGCTGAGGCACCTACAAGCCAGTGTCCATAAACCCCATGGCGGTGACAATCGGTAGCGATGCTACAGCTTAACCCTTTAAAGATGAAGTGTATCTGTTTTATATAAGGACTCAGTGCGTACCTCGCTGTAAACACTCTCCACTTCGGTTATAAAAACCAGTCTCTTAATGTTTTATAAGGCAAAAGTTGCTGTTTGTTCTGAGATCCATACAAAACACATAAACGCAATGTGGGCACCACGTAGAATTTTTTAATGTTAAACCTGGTGGTACGCAAAGATACCGCTAGGCTTTAAAAGGTTAATGCTCTGACAGATGGGATGCGAGTAATCTTGACATTTGCAAAGTCTTATCTGTGACAGACATAAGCAGAAAAGTGTTCACACAAAAATAAAATAAAATCAAAGTAAAAACAAAATGAATGACTGTCCTGGGCCTCAACACAATACCACTGACTTCTGTTGGTTGTTAAAACATAATATCAGAAATTTAACATGCTTGACAAGGCACTCAAAATGTGTACATAAACATGCATACTGCACCAGGGTTTATATAAGCCTTTTTGGTACCACTGACTTCTTACAAAGTCTATTTCTATGGCTCCCCGCACCGGGGGGCCCCCCCCCCCCCAAACAGTGACCTTGCAGCAGGCTTCTTCACACAAAACACAATCAAAAAGGTAAGTTACAAGCACGCAGCATGAATGCCTGGCCACACAATAGGCTCTGGCTTGTCCAAGACACCACAAAGGACAATCTCACAGAAGGCATGATAAAGCAGTATATTAACAAAATTTGCAGTCTGCCCCAAAGGCCACAGATACGTGTACAGAGCCTCCCGTTCCCTGACCTGAGGGCTGCGGCCATCTTGACCTCTGGAGAAAATAGTAAGTGACTTGTGCGCTGCAGGTAGGACATTGTATACACGAGGCACTCTGGATCGAGCTGGTACCACCACTTGGTTTCGCTCGAAATCAATCACGGCGCCAACACTCGCCATGCAATCTGTGCCTATCAGTTCCTGCTGCTTGTGATGGTAGTGTGCAAACCAGGAATAAGTGCTCGAACTCACGCCCGTTTAGCACGAAGGAAACTGACTGCTGTCCCCTGATTTCGAGGACATCTCCAGTCACTCCGTACGGCTCCATATTGGTGACTCTGACGTCACCCCTCGATACACCAGGCTGGAGTATCGACACGTTGGAACCAGTGTCTAGGATCAATTTCCTCGACACTCCCTCAATCTCCACCAAAATGGTGGGAGTGCCGTGTTCCAGCTGTATGGCAACTTCGGATTTTGTGACAGCATTGTCAGGAACGGTGAGGCGGAAAGGGCTGTCTTCATTCACACCTCGTTCTAGTTTTCCTGACGCTTTGTTTCCTTTTTCACTGTCTTTCTTGTTGAGTGCGAGGGCTTGTGTTACGGGCAACGTGAACGCCTCGAACGTTCACTGGGGTTCCTCCTCCAATTTTTCCAATTTAGCATAAAAGTTTCGTTAAACCTTTCTTGTTTCTGAGCCTGCTCGACCGTAAGTGCTATGCGCAACGCCTGCTCCATAGTGGAAGGATTGGCGTATTTTACTTGCCTACCTGGTTCTCCTACTAAATCCGAAGTAAAGCTAGCCAGGAGCATCCTTTTTGCATTATGATAGTGGATGGCCTGAGCCAAAGGGTCATCCACTTTGCAGACTATTTTCTGGGACAACGCTCTACATCTGTCCGCAAATTCTTGGGGGGTTTCATTCCTCCCTTGCCTGGCTGTCTGCAGGTTCATAAAATGGTACTGATCAGTATGTACGTCACGGAACCGATGTCTAAATTTACTTTTAAATTTTGACCATGTCGTGTCGGCCCAATGTAATTCTAGGGACCCATTATAGAATTGTCGTGCCGCGTCAGCCAATTTCAGTAGGGCGACTCGTACTTTGTCAGCGTCCTGCCAGTTTCCTACTGCTGCTGACCGTTCTATACTGTTAAAGAATTCCTCTAACGAAATCGACTTATCAGTACCCGACCATTTTGCGACTAGTGATACCAGGGACAAATCTTTGTGCATGACTGGTGCATGACCCTTTGTACCGATTCCCTTAGTCTCTGTAGTTCTAATTTCGTTTCTGTAAGTTCGTTCTGTAATCGCGCCTCTGCCATACTGCAATCTCTCCGTATCGCCACAGTTCACACTAATAAGAAACTTATCACTTTACGCAACCCGCAAAGAACTAATTAAATTTCCAAGTATTATGCTGGCGTATTGTAGCGGTTTAATTCTGAATTTCTAACTTCGAGTTCCCTGCTGCCTATGAGCAAATTTTCGGATCCAGTGTGGTTCAGGACTATCCCACCGCTGCACACCAATTTTGTAGTGCCTCCGGTCCTGAGGTCGGTAATTCGGGTCAGTAGAAATAGGAAGGGAGGTGCTACTGGTAGGTGTCAAGGGGCACTTACTGGATCCACGTATACTAGGTATGCTGCCACCAACCGACTTAACAAATCCTAAGACAGAAATCGGTAACTGCCGCAATCTACACTCCCAAATCCCTACGGTAAATCAAGCTAGGGAAAAGCCAAAGGAGATACACTGGACTCTGCCCACTAGTAACTCAATACTTCTGCTTGCGGTGCGCGAATTCCAACAAGGCGGGAGGACGTACAGACTGCTCAAGTGATGGATAATATGAGTAATAATATTTACACCAGAATTACTGTACAAAATTAGATAGATACAAAATGTTACAATAATACACAATAGGGAGGGAGTGCCACCAGTAGATAAGTTTGTTGCTCGCCAGGATTGTAACAGAAATTCGTTACCGCGTTACTTGTAATTCGCAATTTATAAGTGTAATCGCCAAACTGTTACATACCAATGTGCTCGTTCCAATAAGAAACTCACTCAAAATACTTAGAAATTCAACAACGCCACGGACCTTGGAATATCAACCACAAACTGCAATTTCTCATGTCGTCAACTGCTCGCATCAGGAACTCGAAGCGTCTTGCCGAAACTATGGAACTTTAGTGAGCGCGTTTACCTCGCGGCACTCTCTTAAATAGAGTACGCAACTACGCCAGAATGCATTGCGTCTCGCATATTTGTGCGTGCGGTGACCCGTGGTCATTAACCGCCGTACTCAGCTGATTTCCCTTAGGAGGCGTTTTATACTGATTGACAAGTGAATATCCTTGGTGGCTGACAAGTATTCCATTTAAATTACTGAAATTCGGGATGGGTCCTTACTCATTCATTACACTTTAATATCTGAAAATGACAATGCCAAAAACATGACTCAGCACATAACCAATACACACAAACACATAACAAAACACATTTAAGTCTTGTGATCAGGAAGACAAAAGAGACACTGAATATGAAGCATGTATATACATCAAAATGTCTTTCTTTATCTTAATAAGAACAACATTAATTATGTGCATAAACAAATGGTAATGGTGTGAAGTTGATTAATACAGCCACAGGGTACCAAACGAAGCAGGTTTATGTCCCAAAAGACCATAACCCTTAACCACACCCATGATTTGACATTTACACGAAATATGTTCTCTGCCTCCTAGGAAAGAACAAAAGATCAGGCTGTTTGACCACAAAGTGCTGACAGCAATACTGGATCCTTTGACATAGTGGAGTGACATTTGGTTGAAGGAAATGACATAATGAGGAGTTTCACAGGACAGCAGTGGAAGAAATATAGAACAAGACTGAATACCCTTGAAAATAATACTGAAAAATGACAGATGTGTAGGTGTGAAGATGTACATGTATGTGAAAAATGGAAGTTTTACAAAGTGACAAACTTCTAATCACAGTTTATAGATTTGGTTAATTTTCAGCACATTAAATCGCATGCTTCACACCAATTTGTACGTCTATTCATTACATTATTTCATACAAAACACACACAACGTTAGTTACAGTTAATTTACATACACCTGAACTTCTCCACCTTCCCCATTTAACCCTTTAAAGACAAAGCGTATTTGTTTTATATGAGGACCCAGTGCATACCACGCTGTAAACACTCTCCACTTCGATTATAAAAACCAATCTCTTAATGTTTTATAAGGCAAAAGTTGCTGTTTGTTCTGAGATCCGTACAAAACACATAAACACAATGTGGGCACCATGTAGAATTTTTTAATGTCAAACCTGGTTGTATGTAAAGTTACTGCTATGCTTTAAAAGGTTAAGAACTTATAATACAGAATGGCAAAAAATGGATTAATGACATAGTACATTAAAAGAAAGATGGACAAAAAAATTTGAGTGACTTGTTTTTGAGTGTCACACTGTGCAATATGTTTCTATTTTTAAATGCCACTAAGTAGAAAAACACAAGAATGATTCATCTGTGACAGTCCCAATACCATGAGCGCCATGATTTAATCTCTGAAATAAATAATGTTAAGATCATCAAATGAAGGAGGATGGGATGGTTGGGGCATGTGGCATGCATAGGACAGAAGCAACACACATACAGGGTCTTGGTGCAACATCTGAATGAAGGTCTGTCAGAAGACAAAGGCATAGTGGGGACAACATTACTGAGAGTGATCTTGGTTAAAAAAGCAACATGGACTAACAGATCTCAAGGCAATATGTTGCTCCGAAATGGCTCAAAGCATTTACCAATGTCAACAGTATCAAATAGCAGAAGTTTGGAACCTTCAATTACACTCCTGTGAAAACCACCTGCCATTAACAAATCAGTGGGTGGACATAATATTTTCAAAATAACTCAGTTCATTCACTCTGACATCATAAAACAACTGATATATTTCAAGGTTTGGTGCTTTACGTGGAAAAACCACCCAGTGTTAATGTTACAAGGACTACTAAGCTTACACAGGGTGATTCAATAAGTTGCGGGCTGTACTGCAGGAAATAATTTCCTCAGAATTCTGTGACGAAAAAACTTGTTACAAACATGTGTCTGATTTTGAACAGTTACAGAATTATGACCGCTTGAAACTTAGAATAAGGGGTTATGATTATTGAAAAAAAATGGAATAAAACAGTAAACAAACATATTACCTGATCAATTTAATGTATAAACTGCAAACAGTAAAATGAATATGACAGTGTTTACAGCCTAGCAGGTGTTCTTGGAGCTGACACATTACTGACTGCTTCCTCTGACAGGTGTGGGTCACAATGGACTCTGTGGAAAAATATGCCATTAGAGCAAACTTCCCACTAAACACAGTGCCAGATATGTAAACTTGTACTCTGCACCATCACCATGAGTGTTGGTTAATGAGAAGGCCTACTTCCTGTCAGAGCTACAGACAGTTCAGCCATCTGGAAGTAAGTTGTGAACATAACACAAAACATTACATACATATATTTTCACATTTCGTAAGTCCAAGGTTTATACAATGGACATGAATCTGGTCATAAGAAGACACAGACAACACAACACAGAAACTAGAACAAGACAACACAACAATACAACAGAAATGCTCCATAAAGGAACATTGTAAATTAATTGTTTACTGTACGTTCCAAGAATTCAGCGACAGTATAAAATGAATTAGCCATGAGATATGAAAGCAAGTTGTTTTGAAAATGAACTCTATCATTTCTAAGACTTTGAATGGTCCCAGGCAAGCTATTAAATAACCTAATACCAGAAAAAGTGGCGCCCTTCTGGAAAACAGAAAGATTTGTAGTTGTTAAGTAGAGTTGATTTTTGCTTCTAGTATTCAGGCCATGAACGTCTAAACCTGAACGAAAGTTATTTTGATTATCTATCACAAACAACATCAAAGAGACAATATATTCACACGACAATGGTAAAATATCCAATTTCCTAAAAAGACCTCTACATGAGTCTCTAGGTCCCACTCCAGACATAATTCTTATTACTTTCATTCGTAATTTAAAAACTCTTGAAATATTAGTCAAATTGCCCCAAAAGATAATTCCATACTTGACGATAGAAGAGAAGTAAGAGAAATACACCATTCGCAGTGTTTCTGAACTCATAAAGTAAGATAAACTTCTGATTACAAAAATGGCAGACCTAAGTTTAGGAAGGATGTATTCCACATGACTCTTCCAATTCAATTTATTATCAATTTGTATACCCAAAAATTTTATTTCAGGGACTTCATTCATGACCATATTATCAAAAGACACTGCCAATAAAGGGTTAGCAGATTCTTTAAGAGCAAAATTAATAATACTTGTTTTGTTGATATTTAAAACCAAATTATTAGCTGCAAACCAATTTGCAATGTGGGACAAGGTACCTGTTACTTTGTGCTTGAGAGCACAGTGAATCTTATCCATGACCAAAATACTGGTGTCATCAGCAAAAAGAAAAACACTGGCGAGTTTATTGACACTTAAGGGCAAGTCATTAATATAAATAATAAAGAAGAGTGGTCCCAAAACCAATCCCTGAGGAACTCCCTGCTTCACCCCTCCCATTTAGAAAAACAACCCTGATCATCATTAGTTTTGAGGTGCACTCTCTGTTTTCTATCTGATACATAGGATTTAAACCAATTTAGATAACAATCATGAACACCATAATACTCTAATTTGGTATCCATATCTCGTGATTAATGCAATCGAATGCTTTAGCAAGGCCACAGAAAATCCCGGCAGTCTGAAGTTTATCATTCCAAGCTTGAAGTATGCCATTGGTAAGTGAGAAGGCAGCATGATCTGTTGACAAATCCTTCCAAAAACCAAATCGTTCCTGAACCAAAATATTATTCACTTGTAGATGCTGGTTTAGTCTATGGTACATAGTTTTTTCTAATACTTTACTAAATGCAGTCAACATAGAAATAGGTCTGTAGTTTGTTATATCAACTTTATCACCGTTTTTATACAAAGGTTTTATGACTGCATACTTCAGACTATCAGGGAATACACAAGTCATAATAGACACATTGCAAATATAAGAAAAAGGCTCACTTATAGCCATTCTACACAATTTTAACATGTTAGATGAGATACCATCATAGCCAGAAGAATTCTTCGATTTTAAAGAACAAATTATACTGATAACTTCTCCTTTAGTCACAGGGATTATATACTTGGAAAAACAGTCTGATAGGCATTCTTTAATAACCCACGGGGTGAAACTTTATTGCCTATGTGTGGTTGCAAATTGTCTGCTATATTCAAAAAGTAGTCATTAAAAACATCTGCTGCATCTTCAGATTGAATATCCTTATTATCCATTTTAAACGAGGAAGGCATGTAATTGGATTTAGCAGATTTATGAGTTACATTTCTTATGATATTCCAAGATGTTTTTATTCAATTTTTAGAAGTTGCAATTAACTGTTTGTAATGTAGTTTTTTTTTTTTTTTTTTTTTTGCTTCACAAATTACTTTTCTTAAACTAAGGCAATACTTTTTGAAATAGAGCTTTATTTTTAGGTTACTACTATGCTTACAGCTGTTATATAAAATTCTTTTGCATTGACAAGATATTTTAATGCCTGCAGTAATCCAACTTTTGTCATTGCTATTGCTTAAATAAATGATGGAAAACTTGCTTCATAGATATTTAAGAATGTTGATAAAAAATAGTTAAAAGCACTGTTAACATCAGTATTATGATAAGCTTCTTCCCATGCTTCATTTGATAGCTGTTCAGAAATATAATTAATAGTTTCACAAGTAATTAATCTGGATTTAAATTTATTTCTTGATTTATTATTGTTTTTATTGTCAGTAACAAAATATTTGTCAAATATTAGACACTGTGCATCATGGTCAGACAGTGCATTAGATAAAGGAAATATTATGCAAGAATATAGTCTTGATTCATCAACAAAAACATTGTCAATAGCTGAGGCATGGTTGTTTTGAAATCTAGTGGGGAAATTAACAGTATGTATCATATTAAATGTGCGTAATAAAACCGATAGCTGATGTTTTTTATTTCTGTTCAGTAAATAGTCAACATTAAAATCTCCACACACCAGAAACTCTGTAGATGGTCTGTACAAAAATAATAAAGCTTGTTCCAACAAATGCAGGAACTGATAAAAATCTCCTGCAGGAGATCTGTATAAACATACTATAACTAACCCCCTACCATTGAATTCAAGTTTAATAGCACAGATTTCTAAGATTTCCTCCACATAATAATTAAACAAATCAACATGACTGAAACACACTTTATTACGAACAAAGATACAAACACCACCCTTTTGATACCTACTTCTAGAAAAATTTGACCTTAGTGAGTAATTTTCAATATTTACAAGACTTAAGTTGTTCTCTAACATGTGATGCTCTGAAAAACAGAGAACTTGTGGACTGATTTTATCTAAACTCAAGGCAACAGTTATTTCATCTGTCTTAGTGATAAGACCTCTGATATTTTGATGTACAAGAATCAGAGGTTTATTAAGCTTAACAGAAGACCCAGTAGAATGATACACTATGTCCATAAAAAAATCATCAGATCTGGTTTTGGGAAGTCTTATTGATCTTTTATGTTTACTAATGTGAATAGGTTCAGTGGATGGACGCACTGAGGGAAGCATGGTACAGTTATCTATGCTTGATTGACCACTGGTGAAATTTTCCAAATCTGAAGATCCGTTACTGCAATAATAATATCGCGACCATGCAAAATTTTCCTTCGACTTTCGGTTTAGTTTCGATAACCAATTCACCGCTGGGCATAGGTACATGCAGTTTGGAACGCAGATAAGTGGTTGATTTGGAAAATATCCGGAATAAGCTATTTTTGTAAAAATTGCAATACTATTAAGTCCACGCAGTAGAATCATTTTTCACATAATCACCCTTATTTTCAAGGTGTCTGGTCCACCGGGCACTACGTTTCTCTATGAACAATAAGGAGCATGGCCATCACACAAAATTAAAAAAAAAACTTCTGGGACACTGTCTGACTCACTCATGCACATCATATACGTGATTAAAAAAGGGTATCCTTTTGGAAACATGTCGACAATGCGAAACTTGTATGGTGAATGCATATCTAGAAACATATTCTGAAAAAAGAAAATAATAAATCAACAAAATAGCAGTAATAATTCATGTCTCATGTTACAAGCAAAACATGCCATGACAGTTGTAATCACTTACAAAATAGGTGGGATGGACTCCCCACAGTATGAGATTATTGGGCATTTCCCTTGACAAGCTGGTGATAAAAAGAAAGTATTGTCCAACAAAGGAAAAATAGTCTGATAAAGAAGGAGGAAAATCTGGCTCTGTAAATGTTTTCCCTATACCTCAAGTAGTATATATGTGGGCCAAAATTAGCAATAACTCCATTCCTTGCAACAGAGCCTGCGAAGACACCTACGTCTCCAACAATGAGGACTATTACTAGCCTGTTTGTCTTTCTGGTCGCAGTCTGCGTCTTCATCACACAGCTCCCAGCAGGTAAGCTGGCTACCATATATCATTTATCCAAATACTGCATGCTAGAATCAAATACTTCATAAGAATTTCATGTACCAGTATTTTGGATTTTAAAATCTTCTTTTTCTTCTGCTGTTGCCATTACAGTGACTGGGCCAAAGAGCCATTCTGAAGGTAATAAGACTTCCTCTTTCTCTGGTTGGTCAAAATCATGTTTTCCTATAAGACCATAATAACATCCTTGCCATATTTTCCTTTCTGTTTCTTTGGTACTAATTCCTATTTGGGGAAGTCCAGTTACATTTTCACTTCTCACTGTTTCACAGTGTGACTCTGAACACCTACATCAGAAACCTCATTTCGTTTCAGAAGTTCCGAATTTTTTCTTGTCTGGACTTCTTAGCACTCACTTTCCACTGCCACACATAAAGGACACCGTGCATTCATGCCACATTCTTTCTACGATTGCTAAAATTTTGTGCATACTATATTCTGAATATTCTAAACATTCTAACAAGTCCGACAGAATATAATATGCCCAAAAATTTAACTATCTTGGAAACAATGCAGGGTGGTTTTAACAACAAAATGACAAACACGTAAGGAATAAAAAATATATCATAACCCAATATTACAACAACTGTACGATATGTGACATCTCACAAATTATTGCACGTACACTTGGATTTTAAATTGTGTACTTTAAAGCCTCAAGATGGTCGAAGACGACCAAAACACGTACCACGCAGTGATGGATTTAATAAATTTGTTGATTTTGATGGCAATATATAAATTACTACTAGTTCCTCTTATTTTCCTTTTTTACCTTTCACATATTATTTCAGTTTTAAATATTATTCTCTTTTCTTTCATATTATTTAAATGTTAATTTGACTCATGAATGTATTTAAAAAAACGTGAAAAGTGTGTGCTAATTTATTTACTGCTACTGACTATAAAACACATATTTACAGACATATAGTGCCTTTTGTGACGCACTGGTTCTTTTCTGCCCCCATGGAATGTATGATGATGTTTACAAAGGAATACGATAATTAATGTTTGCAAACCTATTTCCTTTACACCGGTTTATTCAATTTCTTTATTGTCTGCTGTTTCTGAGGGTGTAGAATAATGAGGATTGTACTTGTCACAGAAGCAGGAGAAACATACAGTGAAATATCACAACACACACTGTGTCAAGGTGGCTCTACAACACTGACAATAAGCACAGATTAAATATGGAAAACACACATCACTGACATTTGGGAAGAATGATCTACCATTTGTCAGTTTTCAAGCATCCCATGCATAGTGAAATTTGTCTCCAAGTACTGGTGCACCGAACTGATCGTGCAGCAACTAAAGAAGGCTTACAGCACCTTTGAGTGATAAAATACATACTTACAGAAGTTACACATCTGTAAATACCTACTTCATATCAAGCAACAGTAAATAAATTATCAAAATATTCTCACATTATAAATAAGCATGTACTTTTATGGCAATTCAGTACTGAAATAATACAAAAGGAAATAAATGAAATAGTACTGAAAACTAAAAAATAAAGCTGTGTCAGTAAAAAATATAAAAAAAGAAGAACATATCTATTGAAGCTACAACACATAAACTTCACACTATAAGTCAAATACTTTAACCCCTGAAATATAGGGAGCTGAAATGCTGACAGTCAGATCATCAAAGACATGATAGACACAAAACTTCAATGCTGAATTTCTCTGCATTTTCCAAATAAAGGATCATTATGCTTGGTTATTTCATCCTATGGAAAGGGGTTCTTTACCCCACAGACTTTAAAAACCACTGCTGAGGAACTGATTAAGCACTCTCCTTGTAAGTGACACACACTAAATCAGCTTGTTATACTCTTCTGTGTTCCTGCAATGTAGATATAATTCCCTCCACACACAGCATCAATTTTAAGCTCCTGCTTTCATCTTACAGCTGCAGGCTGCGACCAACAGAGCTGTTGGGTCATATGCCAGCGACAGCACACCATAAACTTCAGAAATGCATTCTGTGATGGAAATGGAAACTGCCAGTGTGGTGAGTTATACCTCCTTTAGTTCTCAAGAAAGCAAGGATGTCTTCATGTATTCAGTAACATCAAAACCTATATTTAACTTTCCAAATTACCAGCACCTCAATATCTGTAGCAAACCAACTGTCCATGCCCAAACATGCTGGAGGATTTAATATGGCTGTGACACCTAGCCTGTCACATTTAAGAGAGGTATATAGGTTGAGCACACTCAAGAACAGGATGGTACTGGGACCTAACAGGGACACAGCAAGAGCAGGATGGAGGGAATTACATGATGGGGAGCATCATGACATTACCCTGTGTCTCATTATACTAGGGTAATCAAATAAAGGAAGATAAGAAAAGTCAGGCATGTGGCTCAAATGGGCGATGGGGGGGGGGGGGGCGCCTGTTGAGAAAAGAAACTTACAGGAACATGGGCATACTGGGAGGATATTTAACTTTTATCATCTTACATGACCATACATTAGTCACTAACAAGAGAGGCACTGTATTCAACTTTCAGTGTGTTCGTATAACTATTTTCCCATTGAAAAGCAAATTAGTGTTATATATGCTGAGTTTGTGTCTGTAGCTTCTTACTCAGCATGCCAAGCGCAAGTGCTATATTATATTGTCATCTGTGGTCTGTCCGGCTGTAACAAATTTTTCCACATTAGCTCATAAATGGCCAATTTTAAGAAAAAAAAGTACTGAACACAAAATTAATATGTTGCATTAACATGAATTATTTTCTCCTTGTTTCAGTGTTTGTCACTGGGGGCTAGTTGTTTGGCAGCAAGGTCCTTCGCACTAGCGTGTGGAAGGTGACCAGTGTTTAACCTTCTGACAGCTGCCACTTCATATCTGCTGTCTGTAAAATTCTAACATTGTTCAGAAATGGCAGATGCAAATATTATTATGTAACTACAACACAAATAAAAATATATCCAGCACATAATTGTAGTCTTATGTCCTTCCACATGACCCTAAATCATCTTCTTTGTTCAAATGCACTAAAAAGCCTCACATCAAAAATACACATCAGTGTGGAACTTCTGTGCAGCACTTCCATAGCACCAAAATTTATAATAAATAGCATAACTGCTTTGATGTTTTAACCACATATTTGTCAACTTATTATTATTTTATGTCTCCTGAAACTGCACAATCCTGGGTTGAATATGCCTCAGGTGATCAGTCACTATCCACCGACTGCCCAGACCTGGGTTTGATACCAGACCAGTACATGTGGGATTTGTGGTGGAAAAAAAGGCACTGGGAGAGGTTTCTTTCCCAGTACTTCGGCTTTCCCCTGTCAATATCCTTCCACCAATGCTCCATACTCATCTTCATCCATCACCAACAGTATATAATCTTAGCAACTGAAGAGGATTTTGCAGTCCATTATACTAATGGATATGATCAAGAACTGTGGAAAATCTGATAATTCATATACAAAGAATATGAATTCGTCCTTCCCATTAAATTCCCTCTCATTATCAGCACTACCATCAATGATAAACAATTACAGCCACTTACAAAGAGGCAATAATTAGGATCACTGTCGGATTTTTATCACCAGTATGAGAAACTTTAATGAACCTGGCATACAGTATCAGCACAATCTCATAAACCCTGTCGTGATGTGAACTATGTTTATGACATATTTTATGTACTGTACAGGAAGACCTTTTTTTTCACTAACCCATAATTTCTGATGATGGATTTGTAGAATAAGACGAAACATGTATGATTAAATAACGTGAGTTAAAACAGCATTATGTAGAGTTGTGAGTGACGGCCTTTTGACTTTCCTAATTTTTGTATTAACATCCCAACGGTATGTCCCTAAAATAATAATAATAATAATAATAATAATAATAATAATAATAATGTTCCTTAACTCATGACCAGGCATCAGTTTGCATAAATGTCTTCCACATGCAAGGGGGTCGTGATATAATGCACGGCAACAGACCTTCGATAAATGTATAATTTTTGTTACCGGGACGTTTGTGTGGAATGTATTATAACACTAATAATATGGCGACCGCGCGAAACTTCCCTTCGTCTTCCGGTTTGAATTGCAATAACTAATTCACCGCTTGGTATAGTTGCGTGCACTTTGGAATGTAGATACGTGGTCGGGTCAGAATATATCCATAATGTACTTAAAAAAATAGAATACTATTGAGTCTGCATAGTAGCATCATTTTTCACTTAATCACCCTTATTTTCAATGCATTTGGTCCACCTGGCCACACGTTTCTGTACGCACAGTGAGGAGCATAACCAACACAACAAACTTAAAAAGTATCCAACATAAACGGTAAAGGCCGTGGATCACAACTAAGTTTTATGTTATAGTATTCTGTTATGTTATAGGGTACTATATTACATGGTAAATTTTGATACTGCAATTTCACGTGATCATGGCTTTTTGTAGTTTTTTCAGTTTCAATATTTAAAGAAATTTCATGGAAAGTTCGCACCACAATTTTAAAATTGAAAATATGAAATTAAAATTTAAAACTAGAAGTAGAAATAAAGTTGAAGTAATTAATGTTACAATTAGTTAGAATTAATTATTTACCACGTGTATCATCTGGTATAATATTCATCAACGGTGTAAAAGGAGTGTGTGGTTATAAATGTTGTAAAACTCTTTTACATCTTTTAAGATTCTCAGAAACGTTTTTAATATGTTGCGGAAGGTTATTAGACTTGAACACCTGAATAATAAACACCTATCTGACAAACAACCAGATTAGCTTGAGGTAAAAGGAAATTATTACTGCTTCTGGTATGTATACTGCGATTTTCTGAATTTGTGATAAAGTAATTTTTATTATTATTTATAAAGAAAAGTGAAGAAAACATATACTGTGATGTGAGAGGTAAAATTTTTAATTCTTTAAAAAGGTTCCTGCAAGAATCTCTGCTCTTTTGCTCCATTAAAATTCTGATTGCTCTCCTTTGTATCTTAAAAATTTTTGAGCTATGGGTTGAGTTACCCCAAAATATAATTGCATAGGCCATAACAGAATGAAAAACGGAACAGTATGTGGTTATCAATATTGAATGTGACATGTGTGGTTCAACAGATCGGATTACATAATACGCTGTACTTAATTTGTTGACAAGCAGTTCTAAATGGGTTTTCCAAGTCAAGGAATTATCAATAGTTATACCCAGAAATTTTGTAAAAGTGACGTTAGGGATTTTTGTTATCAAAACAAATTTGCATATCAATAGGCATATTGCTCTTTGTTACAAAATAAATATACCGCGCTTTTGCAAAATTCAGACACAGTAGACTGTAAACCACACTAAACCAGTTATTTATGGTTTCAAATATACTGTGCTGATGATTTTTTAGATCAGTAAGACAAGAGTGGGTGAATAAAATACTAGTGTCATCAGCAACTAATACAGGAATGGATTTGTTATATATTGCCTTGGGTAAAGCATTTATGTATATATTAGGAAAAGCCGTCGAAAAACGTGACATTAAAGCTATATATTAACATAACATAAAAGTTAGTTGTGACTGAGAGCCGTCACCCTTCACTTTGTATATCTTCTTCACAAAAGAATACCTATCCTAAAAATAGTCTACTAAAAAGTATCTTTCTCGGATACCTTCTGGCACACTCACCTATTTCATATACATTGCTATGAAACGGTATCTATTCACACAGATGGCGACAACGCGGAACTTTTATGCAGCGTATATGCCTATACTTAAACAATTAAGGGTCTCTAACTAACTAACTAACTAACTCCATGGAGCAGAGGCCTTCTTGAGAAGCTAACAGTTTATCAGCTAGTCAAGAAATTCCCCGCATTTTATGGAACCCGAAGGTTCATTACCGCATTCACAAGAGCCCGCCACCTGTCCCTATCCTGAGCCAGATCAATCCAGTTCATGTCCTCCCATCCCACTTCCCGAATGTCCATCTTAATATTATCCTCCCATCTACGCCTGGGTCTCCCAAGTGGTCGCCTTCCCTCGGGTCTCCCCACCAAAATCCGGTATGCACCTCTCTCCTCCCCCATACGTGCCACATGCCCCGCCCATCTCAGTCTTCTCGATTTGATTACCCGAATAATATTTGGTGATGAGTACAGGTCATTAAGTTCCTCGTTATGTAGTCTTCTCCACTCCCCTGTCGCCTCGTCCCTCTTAGGCCCAAATATCCTCCTCAGCACCCTATTCTCGAACACCCTCAGTCTTTGTTCCTCCCTCAGTGTGAGAGACCAAGTTTCGCATCCATACAGAACAACAGGTAAAATTATAGTTCTGTATACCCTAATCTTTGTGTTTTTGGATAGCAACCTCGAAGACAAAAGATTCTGCACCGAATGATAGCAAGCATTCCCCGACTTCAATCTGCTCTTAATTTCTTCATGAATGGAGTTTCGATTCGTTAGGGTTGCTCCCAAATATTTGAATTCTTCCACCCTTTCAAAGGATTTATTATCTATATTTATGTTGTGATTGTGTCGTGCATTCTGATTTCGAGACATGACCATGTACTTAGTTTTCTCAGCATTTACTTCTAGACCAATCTCCTTACTAGCAATAATTAAATCTTCTGCATTTTTCTTTATGCTATGTACGCTTCCGCCCAATATATTAACATCATCAGCATAAACCAGAAGCTGATGTGTACCATTCAATTTCAAGCCCTCCTGGTTTGCCTGAACCCTCCTAATGGCATATTCTAAAGCAAAGTTGAAAAGCAATGGCGACAGAGCATCCCCTTGTTTCAAGCCATTCTTAATAGGGAACGTGTCAGACAGATGTTTGCCTACCCGAACTCTGCTATATGTTTCACTTAGGCACATTTTTATTAACCTTACTAGTTTCATGGGGATACCGAACTCAATGAGAATATTATACAAGACCTCCCTCCTAACTGAATCATAGGCTTTCTTGAAGTCTATAAATAGCTGATGAACTGCCTCATTGTATTCCCATTTTTTCTCAAGTATTTGACGAATGCTGAATATATGATCAGTGGTTGACCTGTTACGTCGAAATCCACACTGATGATCCCCAATAATTTCCTCTGCATATGGAGTTAACCTTGACAAAAGGATGTTGGATAGAATTTTGTACGTAGTCGGCAAAAGTGATATGCCTCGATAGTTATTGCAATCTGTCTTATCACCCTTTTTATAAATAGGCACAATGACCGACTCCTTCCATTCCTCAGGCAATTCCTCCTTATTCCAAATAGAAATAATAAGTTTATGGATTTCAGACCGAATAATCCTACCCCCTGCTTTAATCAATTCTGCTGGAATCTGATCAATACCTGGTGATTTGTGGCTTTTTAGTTTTCCAATAGCCATCTCAACCTCAAAGGCACTGGGCTCAGGCACTAGTGGCTCTGCTGTGTGTACTTCAATCTGCCTAACATCATTAACCCCGTGTATATTCAACAGCTGGGAGAAATGATTCCTCCACCTAGCCAAAATACTGTGGGAGTCTGCAACCAGGTCACCCTTCTCATCCTTTACTACATTAATTCTAGGCTGGTACCCCCTCTTAAACTCATTGATACCCCTATACAAGTCTCTTATATTCTTCTTCTTACTGTTTGTTTCAATTTCATTAATTTTAGCTTTCAGATATTCCTTCTTTTTGTGCCTGAAATGTCTACTAGCTTCACGTCTTACGTTGTGCAGATTATCTCCATTATTTTGGTTTGGATTCTGTAACCACTGAATTTTAGCCTGCTTCCTTTTATCTAAAAATTCTGCACATTCTGCATCAAACCATGGTTTATGCTGCTTCCGTTCGTGTAGACCTAGACTCTCTTGAGCCGAGATTTTGATATTCTCTTTAATGTTTTCCCAAGCCCTATTCATGTCCTCACTAACATTTAAGTTTTCCAGAGCTGCAAACCTGTTTGAGATCTTAAGCTGATACTGTTTCCTAGCCTCTAGTTCACTTAGCTTCTTGAGATTAAATCTCTCTACATCAAACTTCTGTGCTGCTTGTTTACTTACTGCCAGTCTTTCCCTAACTTTCGCAACCACCAGATAGTGATCAGTATCACAGTCAGCTCCCCTGAAAGATCGCACATCGAGTATACTGGAATGCCGTCTCCTATCTATCAATATGTGATCGATTTGATTGTGAGTCTTCCCATCAGGAGAGGTCCAGGTGTATTTATGAATATTTCGGTGCGGAAACATAGTGCTCTTAACAACTAGATTCTTTGATGTGGCAAAGTTTACTACTCTAACACCATTATCGTTGCTATCCTGATGTAAACTCTCATTCCCAATAGTCGGTTTGAAAATATCCTCTCTCCCCACTTTTGCATTAAAATCTCCTAACAGAATTTTCATATGGTATTTAGGAAAATGATCAAAAACCCCTTCTAATTCCTCATAGAAGCTGTCCTTTGAATCATCACCCTTCTCTTCTGTTGGTGCATGCGCATTCAGAACAATGATATTACACCAGCGGCCTCTCAGCACTATGTATGACATCCTAGCACTAACAAACTCCACTCTCTTGATTGCTGATACCATTCTCTGGTGCACAAAAAAACCTGTTCCCAATTGATGATTTTCCTGCCCTTTGCCATAGAAAAAAGTATACTCCCCGGCTCTTACAGTCCCTTCTTTGTCCCACCTAACCTCCTGTACACCCACTAAATCTAACTTGTACTTAGCTAATTCCCTGGCCACTGTCGTAAGTGACCCTGGCCTATACATGCTCCTCACATTCCATGTTCCAAAACTCATATCCTTTTCCGTAGCTGGGGTCGTACCAAAGAATCGGTCCAGGTCCGAGGCTTTGTAGGCTGTTTCGTAACATCATAATTTTTTACGGTGAGGAGTTGTTAGCACCTCGCCCAACCCCCAAGCTGGAGGACCACCCCTTGTCGGCTGTCCGCGACTGCTTATTCAATGTATTCGCAGCTACCCTCCATACCTGGAGGCCGTTCCTCCATCCGCAACCCGAGGACGCGCCATGCCGTGGTGACAGGGACCCACTTAACATGGACAATTAAGGGTCTCAGGAAAATAAAATAAAACTGTGAAAATAATACACGCGAACTTCTGTAAGAGGAAATTTCTTTTTTACTTCTACTCGTAAAGTTTGGCTTCACGTTACAAACATGTGACACTATGGCTGTTAGTTGCTGATAACAGAAGCTGGGCACTGTCCTTGAGCAGCTAGCGACCACAAGAAGGAAAACTGTCTGAGGTCGTAATGGCAATGAGGAAATAGTTTCAGATAACAAAGGTGGAAGGTGCATCAGTATAAATCGGATTGTAACTCACGTCGAACATATAAAGGCTGTCATCACCAAGAGCTGCATCGCTTGCAACAAAACCTACGGAACACGTCCCACGTCTGCAACAATGAGGACTATTACTATCCTGCTTGTCTTTCTGGTCGCAGTCTGCGTGTTCATTGCACAGCACCCGGCAGGTAAGCTGGCTATCAGACGTAATTTATCCAAATACTGCATTCTAGATTCAAATATTTAATAATTTGAGGCACTTTGGTTATCTAAATTGATCTTTATTTCCCATTGCCATAACAAAGATTGGGCCAGAGGTCTGTTCCGAAGCTCATAACACTTCTTCTTCCTTGGTCGGTCAAAGTCGTGTCTTCCTACAGGACTGTAATAAATACAAGCAGGAAGGTTGCGGGTTCGATTCCCGATGGCGTCACTGGAATTTTTCATTGATATAATCCTTTTGGCCGCAATATGGCCCTCGGGTCGACTCAGCCTCTAACAGAAATGAGTACCAGGAATATTTCCTAGGCGGTAAAGGCGGCCGGTGCGTAGGGCTGACAACCTTACCACCTCCATGTGCCGATTGTGTACAAATCTGGGAGCCTCAGCCTCCTGGAGCCCTCAGGGTCTGTCCAGGCCTGTAATGGGGTAGCTTTATATTTTACACGTTCCTGCTAGTTTATTTCATACTAATTTTTTGTTTTTGGAGCGTCCAATTAGTCTCACTTCCCACTGTCTCACAGTGCCACTCCAAACACGGATATCAGCAATCAAATATGATTTGAGATGTTACCAATCTTTTCTTGTCTTGGGGTCTTACTACTCACATTCCACTGCCACACATAAAGGGCATTATGCATCCATAACTGCATCCATATGCTTCTAGAAGTATCTATCATTAACTCTGTCTGCTTTCATGTTTATTATACCTTGCTAGGTACCTACCAACCTACCCACTTCTTGTACCTACATAGGTACCTACTTAGTATGCTTGCTCGTCCATGTATGTACCCACTTACACATTATACTATTATATAAGGAATTTAATGTGCATTTCCTCATTATGTAATTAAAAATGACATTCATAACACATTTGTTATATCTTTACTATGGCTGCAACAATTTTCTTTACATTTGTTTTAACCAGCTCAACAAATACAGAATTCTGTCGACAACATGGAAAGACAATTCTGGCACACAAGTTTCTGATTTTATAAAACAAGACTGCATGAGAGTTTTGAGATTCTTGTGCCAGTGTACTCTAGAAATAAAATTTGTATAAGTAATATCACCATGGTTCCTTTACAGCATAACTTTTGTTATTTAACTGTTCTATACAAACTGTGGATTCATTAGTACTTCAGGAAGCTTTGGAACAACAACAAATAGTTGACTAAGTGGGCACACAGTGCTACAGTAGCACATATCAAGATCACAGCTGCACATCTCTCAAAACTAAGTGACACATGTTAGATCTTTGTGTTCCTGTAATGTAGCTGTTATTCCCTCCACAAACAGCATCAATTTGAATGCTACTCCTGTTCTCTTACAGATGCAGCCTGCAATTTCCAGTCCTGTTGGGCCACGTGCCAGGCACAGCACAGCATCTACTTCAGAAGAGCATTCTGTGATGGAGGCCAATGCAAATGTGGTAAATTACACCTCCTTTAGTTCTCAAGCATGCAGGGATGTCTTCCAGTATTCAATAACGTCAAAATTTATATTTACCTTTCCAAATTATCAGCACCTCAGTACCTGCAGCAAACCATCTCTTCCATGAAATCAGTGTGCTGGAAAATTTAATACGGCTGTGACACCTAGCCTGTTACATGAAGGGATGTATATAGGTTGAGCACACTCAAGAACAGGATGGTATGTGGACCTAACAGGGACGGAGTTAAACGAGGATGGAGGAAATTACAAAACGGGAAAGTCATGACTTTACTCTGTGTCAAATTATACTAGGGTAATCAAATGAAGGATGATAAAATGGGCGAAGCATGTGGCACGTATGGGCGTAGGGGAGGAAAGAAATATACAGTGACATGGGCAAAATGGGAGGACACTTAACTTTTATCATCCTATGTGACCATACATGCTAAATCTCTATAAAAAGCACTGGTGAAAGGCTTAGCATCCTACACACTGTTCTGTGGGTAGAAGTTTAAACTTCCACACAAAAACTCCAGCCATACAAAGATACAATTGACATTTAAATCCATCCACTGAAGTTCAGAGGGATGGGACAGCATGGCCTGGATTCATCTGGATAAGAACAGGGACAAGTAAAAGGTTCTTATGAACACAGCAATAAACCTTTGGGTTCCATAAAAGGCAGGGAACTTCTTTCCTAGCTGTAGAACTGTTAGCTTCTAAAGGTCTGTGGTCCACAGGGTTGCTCAAACACTGCTATCCGATCTTATATTCAGATCAGAGAATTGTGCCATGAAGGAATATAGGCCAGTGGAAGTAGAGCTCCTTTAATTCTTAAACTTGATGCCGGATGGAAGTGAGTGGTCAGCTCCACGCTCTGGCTGCTTTACCTCAGGGGAAAGAGCCCCCATTACCCATTGAATACGTGGCTGGATGGGCCCCAGAGCCATCCTTTACACTGAGGAAAATCTCTCCCCCCTGCCATGAACCAAACCATGATGCATCAGTTGTCCAGCCTGTGGCATAGTCACTACACTGACTGAGCTAAAGTGGTTCTCCTTGGTCTGTATTTATTTAACATTATTTGTCTCTAACACCAATCATGGCCTTAACCTGTACTTATTCATGGTAAACTTCACATTATGTGTATGGTATCTGCCTTCTTTGCACTTCCACTTCCAAATTACAGATTGGCCATACTAAAATACACATAGCATCAGTCTGAAGCTTCTGTTATGACATATCAAAGAATAATGTCTTTAGTTTGAATTAGATGATGTTTTGTTGATTCAACTTCAACATAGATCAAATCCTTAAACTGCACTCACTTAAAGCAGAGTTCTTTTTCAAAACAAAGGCTAATGGTTATGCCTCCTATTTAAGAAATTATTACCATCGTTTTATGGGACTAATAAGTTTATTACCACATTCATAAACAGCCTGTGCCTGACCCCCATCTTGAGTCAAATGAATACGGCCCGCAGCCTCACATTCTACTTCTGTAATACCCTCTTTAATAGTACCCTACATCTTCCAAGTGGTGTATTTTCTTCATGATTTTCAGATCAAAATTTTGTATCATTTCTTGTTTAAATGAGGTATTTTGAGAATATACATATTACATACACTCACATGAAAGAAACAAAGAGGCAGAAGTTCTAGTAAGGTTGGCCAGGGGTGAAGAAATGCTTTAATTCACCATTCAAACATGTCGCTCAAGATGCCTGAACATATCACTGCAAACACAGCACTGATGAAAGGAAACACACAAACAAACAAGGGTGCAGAGTGATTATCCTAATAAGTTTGCAGTTATGACACAGACAATTAGGCCAATGCGTATAGAAACTTGACCAGTGAAATAACATTTCTCTGAACTGTTACATTAACATGAATAATCTTCTGCTTGTTTCAGTGTTTGTCACCGGAGGCTAGTCATTTGGCAGGAAGTTTGTTCTCACAACAAGACGACGGTATGCATATGGATCGCTGCCAGACCAATATGTTTCTATCATCCCCACCACCACTGTGCATTCCACATTTAGCTGCTATGTCTTTATACTACACATTAGCATATGGAAGGTTCTTTGTGTTTATCTTTCTGACTGCTGCCGCTTCACTTCTGCTGTCTGTAAAATTGTAATCTTGTTTAAGAATGAGAGTTGCCAAGATTATTACATAACTGTAAGATAAATAAAAGGATATCCAGCATAAAATTGTGGTCTTATCTCTTTCCTCATGACCCTAATTCATTTACTTTGGATGAACGAACAAAAAAGAATTGAGATTAAAAATACACATCACTCTGGAACTTCTGTGTAGCACTTGCATAGCACCCACTTCTCATCGTCAATAGTATGACTGCTTTGATTTGTCATTTTATTATCTTACATCTCCTGAAACTGCACAAGCCTGTGTTGCATATGGTTCAGTTGATCAGTCACTATCCACTGACTGCACAGACCTGGGTTTGACACCAGACCAGTCCATGTGGGATATGTGGTGGAAATAAAGGCACTGGGACAGGTTTTCCTCTGAGTACTTCTGTTTCCCCTGTCAGTATCATTCCACCAAT
>BLKM01000712.1:68223-248223 GCA_013340265.1 Coptotermes formosanus
TAGAAACATATTGGTCTGGCAGCGATCCATATGCATACTGCCGTCTTGTTGTGAGAACAAACTTCCTGCCAAATGACTAGCCTCCAGTGACAAACACTGAAACAAGCAGAAGATTATTCATGTTAATGTAACAGTTCAGAGAAACTTTATTTCACTGGTCAAGTTTCTATACACATTGGCCTAATTGTCCGTGTCATAACTGCAAACTTATTAGGATAATCACTCTGCACCCTTGTTTGTTTGTGTGTTTCCTTTCATCAGTGCTGTGTTTGCAGTGATATGTTCAGGCATTTTGAGCGACATGTTTCAATGGTGAATTTCTTCACCCCTGGCCAACCTTACTAGAACTTCTGCCTCTTTGTTTCTTTCATGTGACTGTATGCAATATGTATATTCTCAAAATACCTCATTTAAACAAGAAATAATACAAAATTTTGATCTGAAAACCATGAAGAAAATACACCACTTGGAAGACGTAGGGTACTATTAAAGAGGATATTACAGAAGTAGAATGCGAGGCTGCGGGCCGTATTCATTTGATTCAAGATGGGTGTCAGGCACAGGCTGTATATTTCTTTCCTCCCCTACCCCCTATGTGCCACATGCTTCGCCCATTTTATCATCCTTCATTTGATTACCCTAGTATAATTTGACACAGAGTAAAGTCATGACTTTCCCGTTTTGTAATTTCCTCCATCCTCGTTTAACTCCATCCCTGTTAGGTCCACCTACCGTCCTGTTCTTGAGTGTGCTCAGCCTAGATAACTCCCTTAATGAGACAGGCTAAGTGTCACAGCCATATTAAATTTTCCAGCATGCTGAAGTCGTGGAAGAGATGGTTTGCTGCAGGTACTGAGGTACTGGTATTTTAGAAAGGTAAATTTAAGTTTTGAAGTTATTGAATACTGGAAGACATCCCTGCATGCTTGAGAACTAAAGGAGGTGTAATTTACCACATTTGCATTGGCCTCCATCACAGAATGCTCTTCTGAAGTTGATGCTGTGCTGTGCCTGGCACGTGGCCCAACAGGACTGGAAATTGCAGGCTGCATCTGTAAGAGAATAGGAGGAGCATTCAAATTGATGCTGTTTGTGGAGGGAATAACAGCTACATTACAGGAACACAAAGATCTAACATGTGTCACTTAGTTTTGAGAGATGTGCAGCTGTGATCTTGATATATGCTACTGTAGCACTGTGCGCCCACTTAGTCAACTATTTGTTGTTGTTCCAAAGCTTCCTGAAGTACTAATGAATCCGCAGTTTGTATAGAACGGTTAAATAACAAAAGTTATGCTGTAAAGGAACCATGGTGATGTTATTTATTCAAATTTTATTTCTAGAGTACACTGGTACAAGAATCTGAAAACTCTCATGCAATCTTGTTTTATAAAATCAGAAACTTGTGTGCCAGAATTGTCTTTCCGTGTTATCGACAGAATTCTGCATCTCTTGAGCTGGTTAAAACAAATGTAAAGAAAATTGCTGCAGCCATAGTAAAAATATAACAAATGTGTTATGAATGTCATTTTTAATTACATATTGAGGAAATGCACATTAAATTCCTTATATAATAGTATAATGTGTAAGTAGGTACATACATGGACGAGCAAGCATACTAAGTAGGTACCTATGTAGGTACAAGAAGTGGGTAGGTTGGTAGGTACCTAGCAAGGTAGTTATAATAAACATGAAAGCAGACAGAGTTAATAATAGATACTTCTAGAAGCATATGGATGCAGTTATGGATGCATAATGCCCTTTATGTGTGGCAGTGGAATGTGAGTAGTAAGACCCCAAGACACGAAAACTTGGTAACATCTCAAATCATATTTGATTGCTGATATCCGTGTTTGGAGTGGCACTGTGAGACAGTGGGAAGCGAGACTGTAACTGGACGCTCCAAAAACAAAAAATTAGTATGAAATAAACTAGCAGGAACGTGTAAAATATAAAGCTACCCCATTACAGGCCTGGACAGACCCTGAGGGCTCCAGGAGGCTGAGGCTCCCAGATTTGTATACAATCGGCACATGGAGGTGGTAAGGTTGTCAGCCCTACGCACCGGCCGCCTTTACCGCCTAGGAAATATTCCTGGTACTCATTTCTGTTAGAGGCTGAGTCGACCCGAGGGCCATATTGCGGCCGAAAGGATTATATCAATGGAAAATTCCAGTGACACCATCGGGAATCGAACCCGCAACATTCCGGTTTGTATTTACTACAGTCCTGTAGGAAGACACGACTTTGACCGACCAAGGAAGAAGTGTTATGAGCTTCGGAACAGACCTCTGGCCCAGTCCTTGTTATGGCAATGGGAAATGAAGATCAATTTAAATATCCAAAGCACCACAAATTATTAAATATTTGAATCTAGCATGCAGTATTTGGATAAATTACGTCTGATAGCCAGCTTACCTGCCGGGTGCTGTGCAATGAACACGCAGACTGCGACCAGAAAGACAAGCAGGATAGTAATAGTCCTCATTGTTGCAGACGTGGGACGTGTTCCGCAGGTTTTGTTGTATGCGATGCAGCTCTTGGTGATGACAGCCTTTATATGTTCTACGTGAGTTACAAGCAGCTTTATACTGATGCATCTTCCTCCTTTGTTATCTGAAACTTATTTCCTCATTGCCCTGAAGACCTCGGACAGTTTTCCTTCTTGTGGTCGCTAACTGATCAAGGGCAGTGCACAGCTTCTCAGTACTGACATGACATTAGCTTGTGGGAATTCCCGCGTATGTTATCAGCAAGTAAAAGCCATAGTGTCACATGTTTGGAACGTGAAGCCAAACTTTACGAGTAGAAGCAAAAAAGAATTTTCCTCTTACAGAAGTTTGCGTGTATAATTTGCATCGTTTTATTTTATTTTCCTGAGACCCTTAATTGGTTAATTATAGGCATATACTCTGCTTAAAAGTTCCGCGTTGTCGCCATCTGTGTGAATAGCTACCGTTTCGTAACAATGTATATGAACTAGGTGGGTGTGCCAGAAAGTATCCGAAAAAGATACTTTTTAATAGACTATCTTTAGGATAGATATTCTGTTGTGAAGAAGATATACAAAGTGAAGGGTGACGGCTCTCAGTCACAACTAACTTTTATGTTATGTTACTATATAGCTTTAATGCCACGTTTTTCGACGGCTTTTCCTTATATATATATGAATGCTTTACCAAAGGCAATATATAATAAATCCATTCCTGTATTAGTTGCTGATGACACTAGTATTTTACTCACCCACTCTTGTCTTACTGATCTAAAAAATCATCAGCACAGCGTATTTGAAACCATAAATAACTGGTTTAATGACAGTCTACTGTGTCTAAATTTTGCAAAAGCACGGTATATTTATTTTGTAACAAAGAATAATATGCCTATTGATATGCAAATTTGTTTTGATAACAAAAATCCCTAACATCACTTCTACAAAATTTCTTGGTATAACTATTGATAATTCCTTGACTTGGAAAACCCATTTAGAACTGCTTGTCAACAAATTCAGTGCAGCCTATTACGTAATCCGATCTGTTGAACCGCACATGTCACATTCAATATTAATAACCACATACTATTCCCTTCTGCATTCTGTTATGGCCTATGGAATTATATTTTGGGGTAACTCAACCCATAGTTCAAGAATTTTTAAGATACAAAAGAGAGCAGTCAGAATTATAGTGGAGCAAACGAGCAGAGATTCTTGCAGGAACCTTTCTAAAGAATTAAAAATTTTACCTCTCACATCACAGTATGTATTTTCTTCACTTTTGTTTATAAATAATAATAAAAATTACTTTATCACAAATTCAGAAAATCGCAGTATACATACCAGAAGAGGTAATAATTTTCTTTTACCCCAAGCTAACCTGGCTGTTTGTCAAAAAGCTGTTTATTACTCAGGTGTTCAAGCCTAATAACCTTGCACAACATATTAAAAACGTTTCTGAGAATAAAAGATCGAAAAGGGTTTTACAACATTTTTAACCACACACTCCTTTTACACCTTGGATGAATATTATACCACATAATACATGTCGTAAATAATTAATTCTAACTCATTCTAACTTCAATTAATTCAAATTTTATTTTTACTTCTGATTTTAAATTTTAATTTCAGATTTTAATTTTTAAAATTGTGGTGCGAACTTTCAATGAAATTTCTTTTGGATATTAGTTTGATTTTGATTGCTTTATCAACAGTATCTTAATAACGACACTCACACTTGTGGCTGTTACTTTCTTGTCTGTTTTCTCACATTTGTGTCATTTTTCTGATTTTCATTGCATTTATTTTGTGTCTCTTGGTGTATTTGATGCAACTTTGACTAATATGACTGTACATTGTACTTATGTTGTATATATTGGACTACTGCTACATCCTATGAGTTGTTTTAACCCTTGTAAGGATCTACTGAATGTAGTTTTAAAAAAATTGAAACTGAAAAAAGTACAAAAAGCAATGATCACGGGAAATTGCAGTATCAAAATTTACCACGTAATATAGTACCCTATAATATAACAGAATACTGTAACATAAAACTTANCATGGTATTCGGACTGTCACAGATGAATCATTCTTGTGTTTTTCTACTTAGTGGCATTTAAAAATAGAAACATATTGCACAGTGTGACACTCAAACAAGACATTCAAATTTTTTTGTCCGTCTTTCTTTGAAAATACTATTTCACTAATCCATTTTTTGCCATTCTGTATTATAAGCTCTTAACCTTTTAAAGCCTAGCAGTAACTTTACATACAACCAGGTTTGACATTAAAAAATTCTACATGGTGCCCACATTGTGTTTATGTGTTTTGTATGGATCTCAGAACAAACAGCAACTTTTGCCCTATAAAACATTAAGAAATTAGTTTTTATAATCAAAGTGGAGCGTGTTTACAGCGCGGTATGTGCTGGGTCCTTATATAAAACAAATACGCTTTGTCTTCAAAGGGTTAAATGGGAAAGGTGGAGAATTTCAGGTGTATGTAAACTAACTGTAACTAAAGTTGTGTGTGTTTTGTATGATATAGTGTAACGAATAGACCTACAAATTGGTGTGAAGCATGCGATTTAATGTGCTGAAAATTAACCAAATCTATAAACTGTAATTAGAAGTTTGTCACTTTGTAAAACTTCCATTTTTCACATATATGTGCATCTCCGCACTTACACATCTCTCATTTTTCAATATTGTCTTCAGGAGTATTCAGTCTTGTTCTATATTTCTTCCACTGCTGACCTGTGAAACTCCTCATTATATCATTTCCTTCAACCAAATGTCACTCCACTATGTCAAAGGATCCAGTATTGCTGTCAGCACTTTGTGGTCAAACAGCCTGATCTTTTGTTCTTTCCTAGGAGGCAGAGAACATATTTCGTGTAAATGTCAAATCATGGGTGTGGTTAAGGGTTATGGTCTTTTGGGACGTAAACCTGCTTCGTTTGGTACCCTGTGGCTGTATTAATCAACTTCACGCCATTACCATTTGTTTATGCACATAATTAATGTTGTTCTTATTAAGATCAAGAAAGACATTTTGATGTATATACATGCTTTATATTCAGTGTCTCTTTTGTCTTCTTGATCACAAGACTTAAATGTGTTTTGTTATGTGTTTGTGTGTATTGGTTATGTGTTGAGTCATGTTTTTGGCATTATCATTTTCAGATATTAAAGTATTAAAAATTAAGACACTCAGAAATGTTTGATATTTTCATAACACTCTGTCCTGTATCATAGCTGTCTACATCGTTACAGTTTTCCTTTTAGTATGTACTGTGGTACCAAACCTAGTATACTGTTTTATGCCATAACTCACAAGCCATAGTTTTTGTGCTTACTGCAGTGAAATCATGAAATCTCAAAGGTAAAATTATTTTTTTTTTTGTTTTACTCTTTACGTTTTCAGGTTGGATATCAATAAATTGGAGCTGTGGAACTTAGCCATAATATTGCTTGATATAGTAGGAGAAAAGGTATGTAAAGGAGACCAACAAAGCAGGGGATGCACTTTATTTTATTAAGAATTCTACGAGGTTACAATGAGGGAATACTTGTTAATAGTACATCAATATTCAGTAACATAGGCTTCTAAAGAAGTAAAGCTATTTTAATTTTGATCAGTTATATGTATGTTAAAGCTAAAACAATATTGTATAAATGTAGTTACTCCTCATTGTAACTTTCTCATCTGAAAGTATATCTGACAGAGCACATACAAAACAAATTATATATAACAACAGAAATTAAATTACTAAAATTAATTTTCAAAATTAGCATTGATTAAATAAGAAACAGAAACATGAAACAGATTTGTAACATTCAATAAATGAATAAATGTATGACAAAAATAAGAAGAAATGTAACAATATGCATATGTAAGTGAAGCAGAACTGAAAAGGATTGTTGGTGTGTTATGGGGCACATAATGGAAAGATGCATGAAGAGTGGGGAAGAGCAGCTAAAAGTCTTTATGTATACCAAAATCAAAGCGGAATAATAACAAATTCTGTGCCATGTTTCTCTTTTATATACTGTTTAGGGGGATCATCAGTCTACCTCCCTATCCCCCTTCAGTGTGTGTTCCAATGTCCACTGGCAGCTTTGTATTTCCAGACATGTGGATTATTATTGTCAAAGGAAGGGAGTTTGTTCTTTATAACTTTTTTTCTGCAGTGCATCTTGAAGGGGGTTTAAAGGTGACTTTTTGATGCAGAATTGAAAAGTTGTGTGGACTGTTACTGTGTTGTTCATCTTTAGTATATTTGGGCTGACACACAATTAAGAGCATATAATGATGTCAGCATCATTGCCTTTGAATCAAGATGTGAATACTTTTGGCATCACTAATTGCATATTTTAAGGTTTCTAAAGAAACTCTTTTGTAACACTGTCAAGAGGCATTGCTCGTGTCTGTCTGTCTGTCCGTCCGTCCGTCCGTCCATCCATCCTCTGATTTAACCGCAGATATCAATATTGCACCAAGTATTGGACAAATCTTTATGAAACTGGGTATGAATATCGTGCCAGCAATACTCTGCTCCCCCCCCCCCCAAGTTCACCGAGCTTTTTATCCAGCCCATGATTTTACTTCCTTTAAAATTAAGTGCGTTAAAGACTATGTATTATCACAGCAACCGCCAAAGGGAGTGTGTGAAAATAAGTGGGGAAACAAAATTTGAATATTACATACATTATTGCTTTGAAGCTGGATTTGATTCTAAAGGTTGTTGTGTTGTCTGGTTTTCAGTACTGGCACTTTGGGCCCAGTTCCATCTTATTTGTCTTAAATGACATAGGGAAAAGTAAACATACTATATTTTGTGGATAATATTTGCTTTTTTGTGGTGGGATATTTGGTTTATTTAGTTTGCATTATGCCAACATTTGCAAGTCTTACATGTTCCTTGACTCTCTGAAAGTTTTGTTTGCCTGTTGTACTGTAACACATATTCGGTATGTGCTTAAATTAGTGTAGAAGTCTCTGGCTTTCAGGCTTTTGAGTCCAAACATCTGAACTCTTACAGCGTTTGTTTGTCAAGCTTCTCTGTGCATGTGATGCAAAGAATTATATGAGGTTTGAGGTTCTTATGGTGGTGAATACACGTTAAAACTGTGGTCTTCTGAGATGTGACACTGTGTAGTTTGATTAATTGATTGATTGATCAATCGATTGATCGATTGACAGACAGACAGACAGGCGGACGAATGGACGAATGGATGGATGGGTGGATGGATGGGTGGGTGGGTGGATGGATGGATGGATAGGTAGGTAGGTAGGTAGGTAGGTAGGTAGGTAGGTAGGTAGGTGGGTGGGTAGGTAGGTAGGTAGGTAGGTAGGTAGGTGGGTGGGTGGGTAGGTAGGTGGGTAGGTAGGTGGGTAGGTAGGTAGGTAGGTAGGTAGGTAGGTAGGTATAATCTTTTGCCTTCATCTTTGTGGCAGAATCTCATACCCAGCGTCACTTCCCAGAAGTCTATAAAGTATAATATAATTGTTAATATAATATATAAACTTAGGTATAAATTGCAACTTATTTTAAGCTAAAACAATTTTTGATATGCTTATGAATATAAATGTTACATGAAATTACACAATATTTTTTTTAATCAACAATCACAATTTTCTATAAGTTGGTACATGAGATTCCTGTAGTTACTTGTTCATATCTCAGGATTAACAAGATTTGGGTGTCTACTCAAAGGAAGGTAACCATGTGTTTCACATTACCTCGGGTCTTACTTTAAATTTTTCTACTATAATCTGTGTACATAGGCATAACTTGGGGGCTGCAATGGGGGGGGCCCTGCCCCTCCCATATTTTTTCTGCTGAAGAATAGGTTTTTGGCTGCTGGGTTGAAGATGGGCAAATAAAAATTAGAAATATTTTCTAAACTATTATTTGGTGGTATAAAGACAGGAATAAAGAGGAAAACCTGCATTTTGAGGGGCACAGAATAGAGGCATCTGGGTCACTCATTTAGAAAGGAAGAGAGGCTCTGTACATTCTCTGTCCTGTCTGCCAAAGGTCATTGTATATTAATGACTGGTTCAAATGAATCATCCTCATCATTCTAAATTGACTCCTTCATAAATGAAAGTTCCTAATACCTATGGTTGACTTTTCCCCGCGGTATTATTAACCAAGTTATGCCTGTGTGTGTGTGTGTGTGTGTGTGTGTGTGTGTGTGTGTGTGTGTGATTTAATATTTTCCACTGACAGAAATCATGGTCGTTAATGCGAATATAGTTTAAGAGAATAAGCCTATTGTGGCTGTCTGTAGTTGAAATATTTGGAGGCTCAGAACTGCTTGTGGATGATCAGAAATACAAAACAATTTTCTGTCTTGCTCTTGAACCCATGTCTAATGAAATCCTCTATGCAGAATGCAACCAATATGCACAGTTTGTACTGGATGGAAACACCTGTAGGACTCTGTGGACAAAGAGTGCTAGTTGTCTTCGGGGTCACGGGATGATTGTATTTCCTGTGAAATAACGAAAAGAAGGTTACTTGTAATGCAGCCAAAAAGTGTGATTTATGCTGTTGAAGGTTTCAACATTCTGTTGATGTTTTTCATACCTGTGTCTTATGCCATCATAATATATGTCCTATTCTTGCCAATAGTTCCTTTTATGTGTAACATGATCTAGAATGAGGGCTCATTTTGTGTAAGATGTCAGTGAAGTTAACTTCAGAATTTAAATGCAGAGTTATATCTGTGAATCATATTAGTGTGTCTTGTGTTGTTACTTGCTGACTCAAACAGGGGCTTTTGTCGCTGTAATGTGAGCTATGTCTTCTAGCACTGCATTTCTCATTTTGATATCTTCCCACACCACATTGTCAGACCTCATCCTGCCAGTTTTCATCTGACTGCTGTGCAAAAAATTACACCTTTTGTTTAAGCCAGTAATGCCCAGTGATCACTCTATTCACCGCCATACCATGATTCTTAACACTGTCCTGCCCACACACATGTATTTATGTGTTTTGTGTGGATCTCAGAACAAACAACACTCATTTCCCCATGCAGCATTAACAGATTGGCTTTTATAACAAAGAGGGCACGGAAGACGAACAAGTTGCACGTAGACGTATGCATAGGTGATATCAGTCCACTCGTACATGTTTTGCGGCTGACTGCTGTCATCAGGGAGTGACACGAGTATTTAAAACCTAGTAAATTATGATACATTTTGTAGTGTTAAAATACACATTATCATAACAAAATCGCAGCCTTGTTCATTCCTCATTCTGTGTTTTGAATTTCATGTTGCCCACATGCAGACCAAATTTTGCCAAAGTTGCCCACACCATATTGAAGGTTGAGTGGGGCTGTCATATGGGAACCAATTACAACTGAAATATTTCTGAGTTTATTTCTGATAAGATTAACCCTTTAAAGATGAAGTGTATCTGTTTTATACAAGGACTCAGTGCGTACCGCGCTGTAAACACTCTCCACTTCGGTTATAAAAACCAGTCTCTTAATGTTTTATAAGGCAAAAGTTGCTGTTTGTTCTGAGACCCGTACAAAACACATAAATGCAATGTGGGCACCACGTAGAATTTTTTAATGTTAAACCGGGTAGTGTGTAAAGTTACCGCTAGGCTTTAAAAGGTTAAGTTACCCTGTTCCTCTCTTCTGCAAATTTGTACCGGAATGTCACTAGTTTTGACATGCTCTGGCCTTTCTGCTCATTAACCAGTAATTCTAGATGTCAGACTTTATATTCAATAGTAAGGAAGATCTCGCAACTCACCTTGTCTCTCTTTTCACCGAATTTGGACCAGAATGTCACTTTTGTTAAGGTGCTCTGTCCCGTCAACTCATTAAACACATGACAATTGCTATATGGAGGACAGTAGAGGTGCAGGCTGACTGCAGGGTTAATATTGCTCAAGTTCTCCACTCTGTGGAGACCAATAGAATCTGCAAACAGTATTCGAGAGAGATAATTAAAATGGAAACAAAGTGGGTGCATTGAGCTCCATTTACTTGGGATTACATCTGCCAGTGAAGCTTCTTACACCAGTCAGACAAAAATATAAAGAGGAAACTACTTAACCGCAATGCTAATCTCCATTTATCCAATAAAATATTTGTGTTTTTTTACTGTACTTTTTCGTATTTACCATTGATGTAGGCAACTTCATTGAGTTCTAGTTCTGCCCTGGACATTTCCTCCAGTACCTTCTGGTCATTTCCATTGTCATCGTGGTTGTGTGGCATCTTGTTAGCATCAGGCCAAGAAAATCGCACCTCTGTGAGTGTTCCCTGCAGAACTTTCATGAAGCAGTGAGCATCAGCATGGTCATGGATGGCTGTTCCATGACCTTCTCCCCAGCAGAGAATTATCAGGTTAAACTTGCCATTTCCCTCATCCACCAAGTTTCTGGTGTACCTAAGAGAAAGAAATGTCTGATGAGAAAGCTGCTGCTTCTTTGTGTAATGGTGAGGTACATAGTACGAAGTAACATAAGTACGGAGAAATATTTATTGTTCTTCCTTTTGCATGTAAAGAAGAACCAGGATCGCACTGGAGGGGGGGAATTTAACAAACACAGATTTTGTAGATACAATGATACGAAAAGTTTTATGTGATTTACTCTTGAGCACGAAATCACCGACTGAAATCAGCTGATGACTAGTGTATTAGAATTTTTAGACGTAAATTACTAAAGTTAAAAAAAAAATACCATGACTGACTCATGGAACATGTAGTTATATTTGTATGTATATAAATGCAGTTGCAAACAGCGTTATGTTACAGTTACACTTGTGACATGATTTTTATAACATAATTTTTAAAATCAAACATAAATTACAGATAGACTCAGAATCACATGGGGCCCCCCCCCCCCTTCAATGAAAAATTCTGGGTTCGCATCTGAGAAGAACCAAATGTATGGATGTGAAATACATATACTATAATACATGTACTATATAACTTAAATGTCTCTTCTGGGGTACGATACAGAACGAGACGGTTTACTCAGGTATGTGAAGATGTCAAAGAAGTGGAGAAAGAGCTGGCACAGAATCGAAAAGGGGCGACTGTAGGAAGAAATAATTTTCAGACTTTTCTTCCACTAGTCCATGTAAAGTGGAAAGTCGATTCTAGACGAACACTGGTATAATGACTGGGCTGTGGCCTGGACGACCGTGGAACCTCGTTCGATTTCGGGGAGAGGCAAGTAATTTTTCTTTTCTACAAACCGTCCAGAATGATTCTGGGGCCCACCCAACCTCCCACTAAATGTGTACCAGCGCTCTTTCTTTCGGGGGTAAATCAGTCGGGAGGGGGGGGGGCGTGAATTAACCTTTTAAAGCCTAGCAGTAACTTTACATACGACCAGGTTTAACATTGAAAAATTCTACGTGGTGCCCACATTGCGTTTATGTGTTTTGTACGGATCTCAGAACAAACAGCAACTTTTGCCTTATAAAACATTAAGAGACTGGTTTTTATAACCGAAGTGGAGAGTGTTTACAGCGTGGTACGCACTGAGTCCTTAGATGAAACAGATACGCTTCGTCTTTAAACGGTTAATGTAGTACTCGATCATAATTTAATTTCTAGGAGTTGACATTAATTTTGAAAAATGGAACAACTTCGGTAAGAAGCTTGCCACTCTTTCTTTGTCGCTGATAATTTTTTAAGAAATGCACAGATATACGTTGTATTTAATTATGACTCAAAAACGCCTGTATTAGTGATGATTACGGCATAGCTTGAAACTGAAAGATTAGGGGGGGTGGGGTAGTTCAGCTTTCCAATACGTGTTTCTGGCACTCCCCCTCGCCCTCAGGTGTTGTGAATTTTCCATAATATGATCGTACCAAGCACTGTGCAGGAAGACCGTCTAAATGTAAATTTTTTTTGTCACTAATTTTCACAATGCGTGCGAAGTTTACCGGATCACTCAGAAAGGTGTGCCCCCTTCCGATGGTGGAGCATAAAAACACATGTGGGCCACACACTATGTCCGGCGGGCCGCGTGTTACAGATCGCTGCTTTACAAGAAGTTACAAAATAGGACTTAACAGTAATTTTATTTAAATAGTGGCCCATCATATGAAAAGATTGCACTAATTTAATGCATCGAACTTCCTGAGGGCCACTAACTACGTAGTATATTTCAAACATTCATCGATGTGGTGAATATTTAATGAATACAGTGTGTGTGTGTGTGTGTGTGAGAGAGTGGGAGAGAGAGAGAGTGTGTGTGAGAGACAGAGTGTGTGAGTGAGAGAGTGGTGTGTGAGAGAGAGTGTGTGTGAGAGAGAGAGAGCGTGTGTGTGTGTGAGAGAGTGTGTGTGTGTGTGTGTGAGAGATAGTGTGTGTGAGAGAGAGTGTGTGTGAGAGACAGAGAGAGAGTGAGAGAGAGTGTGTGAGAGAGTGTGTGTGAGAGAGAGAGTGTGTGTGAGTGAGAGTGTGTGTGTGAGAGAGAGTGTGTGTGTGTGAGAGAGTGTGTGTGTGAGAGAGAGTGTGTGAGTGAGAGAGAGTGTGTGTGAGAGAGAGTGTGTGTGTGAGAGAGAGTGTGTGAGAGAGTGTGTGAGAGAGAGAGTGTGTGAGAGTGTATGTGAGAGAGTGTGTGTGAGAGAGAGAATGTGTGTGAGAGTGTGTGTGTGTGTGAGAGTGTGAGAGAGACAGAGTGTGTGTGAGAGAGAGTGTGTGTGTGTGTGAGACAGAGAGAGAGAGAGAGTGTGTGTGTGTGTGTGTGTGTGTGTGTGTGTGTGTGTGTGTGAGTGAACGAGCGACTTTGTTGGGGTTTAACTACCTTTTTAACAATGACCCGGTATCTGCAATAAGGGTTACTTCAAAGTGGGATTCTTTCCAACAACGACCCTTATCAGCATTGAATTTTACTGCCACGTTAGTTGCTTTTCGACAGTGGCCGTCTACCAACAATAAAGTTTACTGCAAAGTGAGATCCTTTCCAACAATGACCCTGTATCTGCAATAAATGTTACTTCAAAGTGAACTCTTCCCATGGCATTCGTTCAAGGGAGCACCAAGGGGGGGGGGGCTACCGGGCTGCAGCCCCCCAAACCCCCCCAAAAACAACATTTAAAAAAACATTTTGTAGATATTATGGTGCCAAAGTTTTACGTGATTTCCCCTTCATCCGAAATCAGCCACTGAAATCGGCTGTTGACTAATACATTAGAATTTTGAAAAATAAATTTAAAAAATAAAAAACAAGAAGATAGGACACTGTGACTGAGTCACGGAACATGTAGTTATATCTGTATGTATATAAATGCAGTTGCAGACAGTGTTATGTTGTACTTACAGCATGATTTTTATAAAATAATTTTTAAAACAAAAGATGAATTCTATATACCTTCAGGGTCAGCCCCCCCCCCCAAAAAAAAGGTAAAATTCTGGGTGCGCTTCTGCATTCGTTACAGTTCATTCGCCACGCCCACAGAAACAATGCCGTTCCCCAGGTCGCTGACCACTTTCTTTGTCCTTCCGTTCGTTCCGTTTAACAGAACGAACTTGAACATTCAGGGAGGTCACGGTGCGCGCACCTCCTGTCCCCCCATCCGCATTTCGCATTTTTTCATTAGACATTTCCATCCGTTTCTATCCATCATCTCTTTAGCTCCATTATTCCCATTCATTCTTTGTACTTGTAGGAAGGTCCTTTACGTCATCATTTCCCATCCCATGTGTTTTGCCACGTTGTTCTTGCATTTACACAGGGTGTATTTTGTTTTTAAGTGTCTGCTCTCATTTCGTGTTGTCATTTATGCGTTAAAGATTTGTAGGTTGGCGAGTGGTTAGTAGGCAGTTGGTAGTTAAGACTAACAGGCATGGAGAGCGACAGATAGATAGATTACGGATAAAGGAGGAAAAAGAAACACCAAGCAGTTTTAGGCAGAATTATAAGCCGAATTTCCTATTGAACAGATCTCTAATCATACATTTATTATTATTATTATTATTATTATTATTGTTGTTGTTGTTATTATGTTATTGGCGAGAACCAACTATTTAAGTACAGATTTTGTATACATCAAATTTTTTCGTGTATAAATTCAGAGTTCCGCATCTTCGCCATGTTTGTAATTGTTGACTTAAACGTAATTCCATACATAGTGCGTAAGTGTGTTAACCGTAAATACGAGATTTCACATTCCTGGCTCCGGCGGTTTATTATGTGGCGCCGTCAGATCGAAATATGAAACACAATTTTCGCGCGTCCGACATTTAGTCAACTTAACGTTCTACAAACATCTTTCCATGTGTTTCCAGCATCCGTTCAGATGGTCGTTGGCTTTTCTGTGTCACGCGTTCGCATCTCCGCCATGTTGTTTTTAATCACTGTACGAAATGAAAGCTTACGGCCTGTGTGTGGCCCATAGGGGCATAACGACGATAACAAGTTTTGTGAAAATCGGTCAGCTTGTTTAACCTCTTAAAGCCTAGCGGTAACTTTACGTACCACCAGGTTTAACATCAAAAAATTCTACGTGGTGCCCACATTGTGTTTATGTGTTTTGTACGGATCTCAGAACAAACAGCAACTTTTGCCTTATAAAACATTAAGAGACTGGTTTTTATAACCGAAGTGGAGAGTGTTTACAGCGCGGTACGCACTGAGTCCTTATATAAAACAGATACGCTTCGTCTTTAAAGGGTTAATTTAAAAAGACACACGGCACGGTGGTCTGATAAAATTCTTTGTTTATTTCACTTAAGAAACGAAAGTAGATGAAAGTTGCAGAGGGGCGAGTAAAACAGCGCGGTTTGTATGTCTGATGTGACATTCTGACTTGTGATTTGCGGAAATGCATTCAGTACTCTCACTGCGCATTCTTTTATATGTGTGTTACACGCGGACGTGTCTAACGAGGGACGATTCAGGTCTTCTGGCATGTTACACCGTTTCGAAACGTAAATGCCGACATTTCGCAAGATCTTAGTGCCCTCATCTTCACTATCGACATGTCCAAGTAGTAGTCCGCTCGTCTTCGAGGGCTTGACTTTGAATATGAAGGCACTACGTTTCTTCGAAACGTCAGTATTTACATGTCGAAACGGCGTTAACACCTCAGAATACTTGAATCTTCAACAACACCGCTGTGCGAACCTCTCGCATGCCTCACTACCTCTAAATTGCTTTATAAGAACACTTTTTCCTTTTCTTGACACAGGGTGTGGAATTGCATTTGTGTACAGCCAGTAGTTTTCCCCCCCATTGGCGCAACGGCCCCTAGTGGGCCACGGCCTCCTCATTGTCGAGGCTTCACCATCACATTCAGACACACCACACTCGGTAGGACTCCTCTGGACGAGTGATCAGCCCGACGCAGAGACCGCTTCCTGACAACACACAGCACTCACAAGAGACAGACATCCATGCCCCCAGCGGGATTCGAACCCGCAATCACAGCAAGCGAGCGGCCGCAGACCCACTCCTTAGACAGCGCAGCCACCGGAATCGGCACCTAGCAGTCACCTGGTCGAATTCCTTAAACATGATTTTAAGGCTTCATCTGCATGGAAATTCTGATAGGCTAAATTTTAAATCTCTCTTCAAATTCGACTGTGTGTGTGTGTGTGTGTGTGTGTGTGTGTGTGTGTGTGTGTGTGTGAACGTAGTGGTACAATTAACTGTTAATTATTCGCTCTGGTGATTCAATATGACGTTAAACTTTCAGGTCATGTCCCGTCGTCTCATTTCTTTCGGCAACAGACCAGAAATGCTCAGACAAAGGCGACAATGCGGTTCTGTAATTAGCCTAAGAGAGGCAGTTTCACACCGAGTCTGTGTCGCCGACGGCACGTGACATTTGATCACACGAGCAGAAATACAGTTGGTTCGAATCCCACCTGTTGTGTGGGTGTTATCGTGTGTGTTCTAGTGTCTAACAAGAAGTCCTATGAGGGTCTAATTCACCATTGTCTAAACTAGGATTTAGGTTAGTTCTGTAATGCAAAAGCGCGACCCTCGAAATGGGGTTGTTATTTGTTGCTAAGGAAGATGCACTCTGATGTTATACTAACTAATCAACCAACTAACTAAGTAACCAACTCCATGGAGTAAAGTCCTTCTTGAGAAGCCGACAGCTCCTCAAATAGTCACGAAAACTGCCCACATTTTGTGGAACCTTTAACCTTTTAAAGCCTAGCGGTAACTTTACGTACCACCAGGTTTAACATTAAAAAATTCTACGTGGTGCCCACATTGCGTTTATGTGTTTTGTACGGATCTCAGAACAAACAGCAACTTTTGCCTTATAACACATTAAGAGACTGGTTTTTATAACCGAAGTGGAGAGTGTTTACAGCGCGGTACGCACTGAGTCCTTATATAAAACAGATACTCTTCGCCTTTAAAGGGTTAAGTTCATTACCGCATTCACAACAGCTTTCTTCTGTGACGTACCGTTTTACCCCCGAGAATGAGACCCGGTACACATTGTATAGGAGCCTGGGTGGGCCCTGAGGCGGGTCTGGTTAGGCGCGAAAAATCTCGCCACTCCCCGCGATCTGATACCACTGACCTTACAGTGATGTGGATCCTACAGCCGTGCAAACCTTAGTTAGACGAAGTGTGTATGATGACATGAATTGTGAAATGGGCGCTGACTCTGTTCACGGACCAGTGGCAGGCCTTTGTGATAACAGCTATGGACCTTTGGGTTAGCCAACAACAGGCGATGGGCGGTCACAGGATGGCGCGACAAACAGAAGGCACGGGGAGAGGTTGAAGCCAACTGCGTAGTGAAGCAGGATGCGTAGAATTTAAATGCGTTCATCATTTGCAAGGAACTGTGGCATGGCAGATTCTAGGTTAAGGGTTGGGTCGCCAAGGAATCTGTTCTCGATTCTCAGCAAAGGTCCAGTTGCTGCTGTCCTTGCGTGAGGTCAAGTCCACGTCTGGGGCCCACCCAGCGTCATATCGAAAGAATACCGGGGGTTTATGTTATATTGTATATATCGTGCAGTTTATCGTAAGTGTGATATCGACCAGCAAATGCACAATATTATTGACCTGTATAAAATAGATTTGAAAGCCCATGCGTATGTTTCAGCAAACGAGTTACCGTCTTAACCCTTTAAAGACGAAGCGTATCTGTTTTATATAAGGACTCAGTGCGTACCGCGCTGTAAACACTCTCTACTTCGGTTATAAAAACCAGTCTCTTAATGTTTTATATAAGGACTCAGTGCGTACCGCGCTGTAAACACTCTCCACTTCGGTTATAAAAACCAGTCTCTTAATGTTTTATAAGGCAAAAGTTGCTGTTTGTTCTGAGATCCGTACAAAACACATAAACGCAATGTGAGCACCACGTAGAATCTTTTAATGTTAAGCCTGGTGGTACGTAAAGTTACCGCTAGGCTTTAAAAGGTTAAGGTTTTTTTTAGCAGACAACTGCAAAAACTTTTTACATCAAAGTATACAGTATGGTTACACGTTAAAAACTTTTACACAGCGTACATATGTCATGATCGTTAAATTATTAACGTGTAACCGTACTGCATGCTTGAACGTAAACATTCTTGTAGTTATCTGCTAAACAATCCCTGAAGATGGCAATTCGTTTGCTGCAACATGTAATATGTAAGGGTCTCAAATACATTTTATGTATGTCAATGTCTTGTGCATTTGCTGGTTGATATTAGAATACCCGGGGGCTGTTCATCCGGCGATAAAGCAGCCACAGTGTGAAGCTGACCACTCATCTGCAAGTAATGCCGCCGTTAAGAATGCGTGGAGTTACATCTCCATTCCTTCATATTTATGACATGATGCGTAATTGAGCGCGGAAACGTTGCCATTCATTGTGTTCAAAATCGTTTTATCTTCTATACAGGCAAATATAGAAACCGGAAGTGAAAGTATAGTGAAATTAGAAATTTACCCGTTGTTTTGCCTGGCTTTAAAGACTTAGTCTTTCGCTCGGCAGGAAGTACAAGTTGACCCCAGACTGAGGATTCAGGTTTGCCACTCTTGTATATTGAAACCGTGTGATCTGGTAGGTGATACCCGACGTTTCAGAGAAACCTGCTGCATTAATCTGCCTGCAATCTTAAACGCTGAAGTAACAGAGATTTTGATGAATTGCATAATAAGTGTCGTCAAAATTTTGTACACCCTTTGCCTGATATTGTCAGAGGGTTTAAATAAAGGTGGTGGATCAGACGAACGGGAATTTAGCACGTGTTGCAATAGCCCTTTATTGGAGGATCTTTTCCCCCCGTGGGGCAACAGCCCCCAGTGGGCCAGGGCCTCCTCATTATCGAGGCATCACGATCGCACTCAGGCACACCACACTCGGTAGGACTCCTCTGGACGAGTGATCGGCCCGACGCAGAGACCTCTACCTGATAACACACAACACAGACAACGGACAGACATCCATGCCACCAGCGGAATTCGAACCCGAAATCGCAGCAAGCAAACGGCCGCAGACACACGCCTTAGACAGCGCGGCCACTGGGATCGGCTCGGAGGATATCTACTTACACTGGACTGAGCTGGCTTTGGATTTGGAGGAGGGGTTATGTTTTCTTGAACGCGGTGACCAACCTTTCGGATCCATAATAAGCGTGAGTACTTTGTTTTTTACTCTTCAATAGCTATCAAATAATCAAGAAGGCCGTGTGTTCTCTGGAAATGACATCCTGGCTGTGCCCATGAAAATGCTGTTAAACCAACGACGGTACGTAAATAAAACGCGTGAAATATTCGTGTGTTTTGGCCTGATTCGCCTGGCCAAATAAAACGGTTCTCAGAAGAGGTATTTGTCACGTACACCCCCCGAGGATCTAAATCTCCGTTACCTGGTGTCCTTCGATGTATTTGTTCAACGCGTTTCCGTATTTATGCAGAGTGAGCGAGAAACAAGAATTCAGGCGTTTAGGAACAGCTGAAACTGATACACATTTCAAAATTTGTTTTACAGGAAGAAGAATGTGCCATCGTTAAGTGGGTCGCTGTCGTCACGGCGTGTCGCGTTATGGTTTGTGGGTAGAGGAGGCGCACTGCAGATATGAAAGTTAAAAGAAAAGGTAAGGGTGTCCCTGTACATGCCGTGAAGGCGTATAGGGGTGTGGAGATATAGGTCCACTCGTTCTTAGTCTCTGTACTAAGTGGAGGTGAGTGGTCAGCATCACTCCCTGGCTGCTTCCCCCCCCCCCCAGAAAAGGGCGCCTGGTACACATTCAACAGGAGGCTGGGTGGGTCCCAGACCCTGTCTGGAAGTTTTGGAAAAAAGACAAAATATTTGCCCCTGCAGGGATTCGAATCCTGAATCGTTCAGCCCGTATCATAGTCACTATTACTGACTGAGCTATACCAGTTACGCCAAGCTGCAGATACAGCTGTTGGAGTAATCCGATGTGGGACAGCCGACAAGGAGTGGGCCCTCTAAATATGGGCTAATAAGTTGTCGGCACGTAAATACCTTACGGGATGTTACGCATGGCCTGTGACGTTTTTGGACTGCGTAATGAATCTCCGTGTTCCACGAACGTCGGGGAATGTATGGCTGAGGACTTACTAGCTTCTGAAGAAATCCTGTGGTTCGTGGAATTAGTTAATTGGAGAGACGCGGAGGATGAGGAAGTATGATAAGAATTCTAGGTAAAGGAGGCAAAAGAGGAGGAAGCGAAGTGCAGAGAACGTGAACGCAATGTCAGTGAGTAAATGCACATTGGCGAGGAACTTGGGTGGAAATTCTGCGTATCCCTACTGTGCAAGTTTCCTGTTGATAGGCACGTCTAAATCAGCACTGCAGTGAAGCAATGGCGACGCTCGGTAGACAGCAAGTGTCCAAATCTGACCCAAGTCTATTGTTGCTGAGACGAGCTTCTGTAGGAGAATTGATTCTTCTTTGACGTCTTTAACCTTGAAGATGAGACGGATAGGCTGTCCCGAAACGTCGGCAAACGACAAACACTTCAAACCGGAAAGTGTGATAAATATTTAGCTATTAGACTCAAACGTGTCATTTGAGAAGACAGGCACTGTACGGATGACGCAACATTGAGGCGCGTTCGCATAACCGTTGTTGCCGTGGAAAAGCAATAAGTGTTACACATTCTGAGGTGTGTTTGTAGCCATATTTACCCAACATGCAAAGCGCATGCGCCGTATTGTCACCTGTGGCCTGTCCGGCTGTACCATATTTTTCCACGTTATCTCATAAACGGCACGATTTTCGGGGAAAAAAGTTATTAAACGCAAAATGTGTGTTCTGATTTTCTCCACAAGTTTTGTCTCAAACGTTTCTCATTCTAAGAAGAATCCAGCGAGATATTATTATAAATGTACACAGGTCTTCATGTAAAGTACCCGTTATCCTTGTCAGATTTTAGTGAAACTTGAATTTCCTCGACAGATTTTCAGGAAATACTCAAATATCAAATTTTGTGAAAATCCGTCGAGTAGGAGCCGAGTTGTTCCATGCGGACGGACAGACAGACAGACATGACGAAGCTAACAGTCGATTTTCGCAATTTTGCTGACGCGCCTAAAAATTGGTAGACGTACTAGCTCTAAAAATGAATTCGGTACAATTTTAAATTGTTTAGACAACTATTTATTGATCGATGTGGGGGAGGGGGTTTATTTAATGGCGATTTTTCGACTACTTAAGTTAGTATAAATCCCGGCAGGAGTAAGACATTCCGCCGCCGCCCCCCCCCCCCACCAAAGAAAAAAGTTCAGACCGGGTCTGGGGCCCACCCAGCCTCCTGTTAAATGGGTGCCCAAACTCCTTCCTGGCGGTAAAGCGGTCGGGGTGTGATATTGACCATACACTTCCACCTACCGCTAAGGTTAAGAATAAGTGGAGCTATACCTCTGCTCCCCCTATGCCTTCATGGTGTGGACAAGGACAACTTCACTTTTTTAATTTTATAGCTTGGTAAAATTGATTGTGTTAGGAGGATCGTGCGTAGTGAATTCTTCAACCTTTTAAAGCCTAGCGGCAACTTTACGTACCACCAGGTTTAACATTAAAAAATTCTACGTGGTGCCCACATTGCGTTTATATGTTTTGTACGGATCTCAGAACAAATAGCAACTTTTGCCTTATAAAACATTAAGAGACTGGTTTTTATAACCGAAGTGGAGAGTGTTTACAGCGCGGTACGCACTGAGTCCTTATATAAAACAGATACGCTTCGTCTTTAAAGGGTTGAGTATGTGAACGGAAGCTGTCAATGTCCCATGCTACAGTATTATCCCATCACGTCCCTGGTGAGACAGGGGAAAGCGGTAAGGGGAGGCTTAAATGAGTGTATGTTGCCGTGCGCACGTAGAAAACCCTGTCTTATGAGTGTAGGGCAAGGAGAAACCGGTGAAGCACCGAATTCGAACTACAAGTTTATCATCCCTTATCCGAAATGCTTGGGACCGGAAGTGTCTCGGATTTCGGATTTTTTTCGGACTTTGGAATGCGTACATATTATAATGAGATAGGTTGGGTATGGGAACCAAATCTAAATGCGAAATCCATTTATGTTTCATATACAGCTTAGGAATATGTAGGTTTTATTTAGTGTATAAGAACAAACTGAGAATTGAATTTAATTACAACCTCAAACAGAGCATTGAATTTATTTACAGGTATCTGCATCCTGTACAGCATTGTGTTCATCGCCATGCGAAGGAAGCGCTGTTCCACGCAAGCTGTGGGGGGGGGGGGGGGTCCAGTCGAGGAACCCCAGAGCCGTCTAAAATTTTCCATGTGTGGCGACATGTTAACGCGCAAAAAGTTTCGGATTTTGGACGTTTTCAGTTTTCGGAATTTCAGATAAGTGATATTCAACCTGTAATGCGTGCCTCGTTTTGCTGAACACAGAGGGAATGAGAAAAATAAGGTAAAAGCGTCTATACCATATTGGGTCTTTCTTTGGAAGGTGCCCATCTTTCATCTCTTCAGCAAACGTTTTGATTTAAGCTGCATAAATCGCAATCTAAGAGGGGGTTTTCCCCGGGGATGAACCCGGATGAAGATCACCACTTCATTTGGTGCTGAAGTTAAGAATCAGTGGAGCTGTACCTCTATTTCCCCCTATAATGTATGCCTTCATGGCGTCTACAGTACATGGTAAACTTCACGGTTGCTTTTATCTTTACATTTCATGAGCCAGTTACAGTTCTAATATTTTGGAATTTACTGTCGTCGCCAATTAAACAGTCAGCCGCTTATCTTCTGTTTACTTCAGACAAGCTTGTGTCGCTAGGACTTAGCTCCCTCTATGTGCCTTGCTCGTGCCATTAATGACATCAATATGACGTAATACCTGAGATGACGTTGGCAGTTTCTGTCACGTGGCGATTCGTGTTTTGATACAGCTTTGAAATAAACAAAAGAGTACGCTTCGACATCCGTCCTACATATTTGACCCCCACAAAGTTATGACTGACAGTCCATAGATGTTGAGAACATGTGAAATGTGGGACAATCCACGCATTAACATACGTACAAACTCAGACACAAGAAGAAGCAGTCCCACTACAGGCCTGGACAGGCCCACAGGGTTCCAGGAGGTCGAGGCTCCCAGATTTCTAGACAATCGGCGCTTGAAGGTGGTAAGGTTGTCAGCCATACGCACCGGCCGCGTTTACCCCCCAGGAAATATTCCTGGTACTCATTTCTGTTAGAGGCTGAATGAAAAATCCACTGACACCATCGGGAATCGAACCCGCGACCTGCCGGTTTGTAGCGCAGTGCCTCAACCAACTGCGCCACCGCGGCCCCCAGACACAAGAAGGGCCAAGAAAAAAGTCAAACTTGTCCCTGTTTCAGCCATGAAGGCTTAGAGGTGGAGTAGAGGGATAGCTTCGCTTATTGGTGATCTGGACGGTAGATGGAGGTGAGTGGCGAACTTCAGGCTCCGGCCGCTTTGTCCGCCAGGAAAGAACACCGGTACGTATTGAGTAGAAGTCTGCGTGGGCCAGAGATGGTCTAGACGTTTTGGAGAAGAGGAAGTCTTTTGCCCCTACCAGGATCCTTGCCCTTGTCGGGAACCGAACGCCGGATCGCCTAGCCGGTGGCCTAGTCAGTCACTATACCGTCGACCGTATCCCGGTCCCTGGTGAAGCTAAAATGTAGCTGTCTTCGGTTATAATGTCATTAAAGGGACTGAATATTTTGTGTCGTTATAAACTAGTGTTGTTATAACCGAGGAGTGTTATGTTATGGTTAACGGTGGGGAATTAATTGGTACCACAGAATATCTGACGTTACAGACGAGGTGTCGCATAAACTGGTGTCGTTATAACCGGGTTCGACTGTATTTTGATTTGAATGACGGAAAATAATTGTGCCTCAGCTGTTCAAGAAATTCTCTGCCGTCTGTGGAACTCAAAGGTTCGTTGCCGTATTTACAAAATCTCTTCACTGACCCCTGTTCTGAATCAGACGAATAAAGTCTACAAGCCTTAACACCTCAATTATTATAATATCGACTGTCATATTGTCCTTCCATCTATGTCAAGGTCTTCAAAGTGGCCTCTTACCTTGAGGTTTTGCGAGTGTGATTTTGAATGAGATTCTGCTCTTACTTCCGTTCCACGTGTCCTGTATCTCACCGTCTCTGGATGACCTAAAGAAACTAATTGTAGTATGTAGTCTAGATCTGAAGCTAGTGTCGAAAAAACTAGCCGAAACAATTAGTTGTAAATTTCACTGATCACAGTTGAAGAATCCATTTTGAGATCGGCCTAACTGCGAGTGTAGAGTTGTCCATGTACAGGCCATGAAGGCATCTAGGGGGAGTAAAGGTGTAGCTCCAATCATTCTTAACCTCGACTGATCTCTAGTGGTCGACATGATGCCCCGGCCGCTTTATCACCGGGAAAGGGGGCGCCGGCGTTTATTAGGTGCGAGGGTGGGTGGACTCCAGAGCAGGTCTGGACGTTTCGGAGAGGAGATAAATCTGCTTCATCTGTCGTGAATCGAACCCCGATTCCTCGGTAGTCCACGCCGTAACCTAGTCACGCCGTAACCTAGTCACGCCGTAACCTAGTCACTATACCGACGTAGCTATCCCAGCTCTAACTGTGATTGCTGACTGAATAATTAGCTAGTTGGCTATCTAGCTACCTAGCTAATTAGCTAACTGTGTGGAGTAGAATTTTTGTTAAGTAGCTAGTAGTTCCAAAGCTAGACAAATTCCCCGCATTTTGTGTAACCTGAAGGTTCATTCCCGTTTTCACAAAAGCCCACTGCTTTCCTGTATCCCGAGCCAGTTTAATTCAGTCCAGGTCTTTCCATCCTTTCTTGAAGATCGATTTGATTTTTTGTTTCATCTATACCTTAGTCTTCCAAGTGGTCCCTTTCCCTCAGCTGCTTCCACCAAACCTCTGACGCGTTTTTCTTCTCCATCATACGTGCCACATGTCCAGCCCTTCTTATCCTCCTTGATTTTATCACCTGAGTAATATTTGGTAAGGAGTACAAATAGCGAAGCTGGTCATTACGTAATTTCTTCCCGTCTCCCATTACTTTATCCCTCCAGGGCCCAAATATCTTTCTCATCAACCTATTCTGTAACACCCGAAGGCTATTTTCTTCCCTTAATATAGGAGACAAAGTTTGACACCCATACAAAACAACAGAATAAATTATGTTTCTGTACATTTTATACTTTTGTTTTGGAAAGTAAAAGATAAGACAAAAGATTCTGAACCGAATTGTAGCAGTCATTCCCTGAATTTAACCTTTTAAAGCCTAGCGGTAACTTTACGTACCACCAGGTTTAACATTAAAAAATTCTACGTGGTGCCCACATTGCGTTTATGTGTTTTGTACGGATCTCAGAACAAACAGCAACTGTTAATCTGCTCTTAATTTCATCACTTATGCAATTTTCATTTGTTAGTGTCGCCCCCAAATATGTGAACTTTGCCATGTACCGTGGACACTGCCTATAAATATTTACTGTCCAAATTTAATACCTAATTTTTTAAAAAATAAAAACAGGGACTAGTGCTGAAATATATCTGTACACATCTTGCGTTTGTCACCTGTATCTGTCGAACTTTGCGTATTTTCTCCAGTCGAGTGGGTTGCTTTTGTACATTGACATCAGCTGGTGAACGGTTTCCACGTTCACACTATCGGATTCAAACACGACGTGCAGTTCTCTGATGAGGTCTTCAAGCGTAGCGATGACTGGAATCGGGGCGTTGGGCTTGTATTTCAGGTACAGGCCGTCATTGTAGGAACTAGCATAGTTCTTCTGCCTCACAACGTCCATTTTGTGCGTCTGCTCGCCCTGGTTGCCTGTCCTGAAATCCTATAAGGAGCACAGAATGTAAAAGTGCATTGTGGAATGATGTGACCTGTTTCACAGTACAATGACTTGATATTCTACCGTTTCACCTTGTTAGGATGTTTTGCCCTTCCTGGTTGATACCTTCCTTTGTTAATGATTTATTCAGACTGAGATCTGATTGCTGTCTTTTGGGGAATGACAGAGTTTAGTATGGTGGAATATCGACGTTTCGGGAGACCCTGTTACCACCATCATCAGAATACTGTTATACTCTGATTATGGATACAAAGCAGAATGCTCTGAAACGTCAGTACACTTGTATCACACTGGACGCCAAAACTTTTTAATCGTATTCGCAATTACTGAGTTAACTGAATTGATTACTTACTCTAATGAATTAATTAAACTTTTGTATTTTAAAAAGTTTATATTTAATGGATTGGTAGTCTGTTTCTTCCTGTCTCACTATTATCTCTGAGGCCATAGGATGCCTTGCGTGGTAGATCAGCCCCGGTACAATGCCTTCCCTTTACCAGGCGCCATCCGGCATCCATACAGAGGCTGCGAACTGTTGTCGTACTTAGTGGTATGTTAGTACAATTAAGAGTTCTAACTTAGCGTTACTTTGCGCATAGCTTCCTCATATATTACCCTTTCAAAGCCTAGCGGTAACTTTACATACGACCGGGTTTAACATTAAAAAATTCTACGTGGTACCCACATTGCGTTTATGTGTTTTGTACGGATCTCAGAACAAAGAGCAACTTTTGCTTTATAAAACATTAAGAGACTGGTTTTTATAACCGAAGTGGAGAGTGTTTACAGCGCGGTACGCACTGAGTCCTTATATAAAACAGATACGCTTCGTCTCTAAAGGGTTAAAGTACATTGAACCTCATTCAATACTTCCTTTTCAGTTATGACTTTCTCTTGTATCTCCTCCTTCAGCGTTTCCCACTTTACGTGGGTCGTCTAGCAATGAAGTCGCTCTACGACCCTGTGCCTCCCCATAGTTCCGCCTCTGTTTCCTTACGTGTTCTACCTCCTTTCCGCGTGACATATTTCCTAACCTCTTCTTCCAAACTTTATCTTCCTTCCTCTTAGACTTTTATTTCTTATCTTCAAGAACTCTTTGCGAGCTGTATGTTCGTCAATTCTTAATACGTGCCTACACAAAGCAGTCAAATTTTCTGCAGACCAGATTTGCTTATTTTATTTGGGCCCTTGTGCGCGCCTTTTTCATTCTCGCTCAGATTCGTAACACGTATTTTGAATACGCTACCGTCCAGACAAAAGCGAGGAGACTGTAGCCTGCGAAATGCGATATTTGAGATTCTCTCAGCAATGTCGATAGAGATCCGACTTCTTCTGGAATGTTGCGCCTTGTCTGCCCACTTTTCGAAAGGATTCTAGCCCCTTCATTTTCAGGCTCAAGTACTGCTTGGCCCTGAAGATGAAGGCGCCACGATTCTTTCTTCATTTTCAGGCTCAAGTACTGCTTGGCCCTGAAGATGAAGGCGCCACGATTCTTTCTTCATTTTCAGGCTCAAGCACTGCTTGGTCCTGAAGGTGACAGCGCTACGTCACTTCAAAAGCTAACCATTTACCGCACGACACTGCGTAGCATTCCAGAAAACCTGAATCTTCGGCTGATACCGTCACAATTATGAAACAGCTCCTGGAAATAAACAAGAAATAGCTGTTGTTCGCTGCGAACGATACCTGTGTGTGCAGTCACCAGCCAGCACCACGATACAAATGAATGAATTCTGACAATGTGAACAGGTAAACAGAACTTGGCGTTAATCGTTGTTAGCGCATTATCAGAACTCAAACTCTCCGTTAGGCATAATGACGTTGTTGTGTAACTGTCCTTGATTACTGCTTTCTTCCTCACATGGGGGGGGGGGGGGAATTAACACGCAGTTACAAGGTAAAAATATGATAATAAATAAGACAAGTGTTTAACACTGTACAATGCTTCTGTAAATATACACAATTACCTAATATAGTCTAACGGCTACTGCCCGCGTTATTTGGTGACTTCAGCATATTTCCTCAGGCCTAGAACTGTGGTAAAATCTCAAAGTCACTGTCAATGACAAGAAAAATGCATTGTTAAAAAATCCTTGTTATTTATATTGCTGTCTTCCAACACAATATTATGGCGTTCACAGTAATCTCTTACCTACTACTGGGTATCTCATTTAACTGTAACCAATGAGGTGACATTTTTTAAAACTGTGAATTCTGGTGGTTGGTATATGTACTAGCAGGTTTAGCCTTGAAATTTTTACGTTCTGCCCACGCAGTGTATTTATATGTTTTGTACGGATCTCAGAACATTAACTGATTCGTTTTTACATCCGAGACGGAGAGTGTTTACTATGCGGTACGAACTAAATCTTTAAATACAATTTAGGCTGGTCGCCTGATTTTCACCTCTGAGGCCCATGTTCAATCCCAGACCAGTTCGTGTAAAATTTGTGGTGGACAAAGCAGCACTGGTACAGGTTTCTCTCCTAGCACTTTGGGGTGTCCCTCTCAGTATCACTCCACCAGTGCTTCGTACTCATCCTTATCTACATGTTGGTCTTACAAACTGGGGTAACCTGAGAATCTTCCAAAAAGCAAAACTCTTTCGGAAATTGGGGAGGTTTGGATAGAAAGGTGCTTTTACTTTTCCTTAGTCTTGAAAGAAGGACGATCTGGCATAGCCTGGAAGCGCTCAGACCACAAAGTTTTGATTCTGCTTATGTAATTAGAGCTCCACCTTCATCTCCTTAGACTTTAAGGAATTCAACATGTTGTTATTATCAATGTACTCATAAATAAGCTTTTTTTGTGGCTTGCTAAATAGTGCTTACATCGAAAGCTGTTGCAAATTAAAGCTGTAAATCATAATTAGATATACCGAATGACCAAAAGGTCAGATAAGCTTTGCAAAATTTGATGACAATCCAGAATTATGGTAGTCGATTTGTAAAACGGCATCATAGCTGTAAGAGTTGTGCGTCGAAAGTGGTTGATCTTGTTTACAAATTTTTTAATTCAGTAAGTGTAGTCAAATTTGATTATCATTTCATGAAAGGGACTGAATATTTTGCGTCGTTATAAACGTGTGTCGTTCTAACCGAGGAGTATAATGTTATGGTTAACAGTGTGGAATTAATTGGTACCACAGAATATCTGACGTTATAGACGAGGTATCGTATAAAGCGATGTCGTTATAACCGGGTTCTGCTGTGTTAAACAAATTTACAATTTATATATTAGTGTAAATTTTACTAACAGGCTAACTGACATTTGGGGCCTCTCTGTATTCTGTGTTGCGTAAAAGTATTTTGTACGGTGGGTTGCTTTTGAAAAGATTTTGATCTGCCCTTCGAATTGCTCATGCATTATGTCTGAAGGATAAGAAACAAAATTTAAATCAGTCTGCTGCTTTTAATGTAAATCCTCAAATAAATCTGTTTCAGACCTACACCATACCTATGGGACGGGCATCCCTCGTGCGCATTTTATGAAGAAAGCCCCAAAACAGAAGTTATCGCTCATACAGCCTGCCGGCCAAGAGACCCCGGGATTCTTTTCTTCACGACAAAGCAGTCAGAACGTGAAGCTGGTGTGGAGGTTAAGAATGTGTGGATGTATGCCTCACTACGTTTTCATGGGCTGGTAGTGAATTAAACGTAGGGTGGCATTGCATTTCTGTAAAACAGTTTTGTAGCAGTGTTATTGTGCCACAGACACATAAGCATAACTTGGGTCAGAACACCCGGCGGGTGGGGTGGGGGGCGCCCCCAGCAAACTGACCATGGGTATCAGAAACTTTATTTCACAAAGGAGTCAAATTTGAAAAGGGGAAAATTGGTCCCATTAGACGCAAGTTTTTCACTTTCTTTTTCTGTCTATTTTATTTAGTTATTTACCATTATTCAGTTCAGCAACCAAATAAACTATTCCTAGGTTGAAAAAATATTGGGGGGGGGGCATTTGCTCCCTTGCCTCCTCCAAGTTACGTCTATGCATCGACAGACAGACAGACAGACAGACAGACAGACAGACAGACAGACCGACAGACACACACACATACACACACACACACACACACACACACACACACAGACATACACGTTGTTTAGATTTGATTTCGTAGACGTGATGGAATGTCAGTCATCAGATGTTAAATTTTCATTCTAAAGTTCGTATAATCCAAGTGACACGTGCCTGTATTCTTTAATCATATCTGCTTGGTCTGATCATGTTAGGGCACTTCTTACATCATCTTGAGTCAGGAGTTCTTCTTTTCGGCCGTGACCCAGATTATATTTTTGAGTCAACTTTGCTACCGGCAGTCCACTTTTGAATAAATAATATATTTAAATTTAAAATTGTCCATTCCGTGAACGTGTTTGAACAATTATAATGAGTGATTTATTAACCTTTTAAAGCCTAGCGGTAACTTTACGTACCACCAGGTTTAACATTAAAAAATTCTACGTGGTGCCCACATTGCGTTTATGTGTTTTGTACGGATCTCAGAACAAACAGCAACTTTTGCCTTATAAAACATTAAGAGACTGGTTTTTATAACCGAAGTGGAGAGTGTTTACAGCGCGGTACGCACTGAGTCCTTATATAAAAGAGATACGCTTCGTCTTTAAAGGGTTAATTTTCCTACAGGCAAGCACTACTTATTTTTCTCAGTATTTATACCATGGCCGCTTAGGCCGAAACCTGTAGCAGCGTAGTAATTAGTACGGAGAAAAATAAGTTGTGCTTGCCTGTATCAAAATTAATAGACACTATTGTATGAACACAACGGGATGGGGAATCTAGAAACTGTAATAACTGCACTTGTGTGCTTCCCTAGTTTTATCTATGAACAGCTTTCAACGCATCGACAACGACATAATATCTCAATATAAAGCAAAAGCCATCCCATCACAGGCCTGGAGATGTTCTGAGGGTTCCAGGAGGTTAAGGCTCTCAGAATTTCTAGACAATCGCTACAAAAAGGTGGTAAGGTTGTCAGCCATACGCACCGGCCACCTTCAGCCCCAGGAAATATTCCTGGTACCCATTTCTGTTAGAGGCTGAGTCGACCCCAGGGCCATAGTGCGGCAGGAAGGATTACGTCAATGAAAAATTCCAATGACGCCATTGGGAATCGAAACCGCGACCTTTCGGCTCGTAGCACAGTGCCTTAACGAACTGCGGCACAGTGTGCCCCAAATATCTCAATATACTACGTCAAAAATGGTCTTTTAACCATTTTAATAACTGGATTTGTGTACTTTTGAGTGTTCAGTGTTTAGTGTTTTCGCCCAATGGTGGTGTCTTTAGCACACCGAAATTTGTCGGGACATTTATGAAGTTTACTATACATTTATTTTAATTTTGCCTATGCCTTGGTGAAAATAAATTTTGCTCTAATAATGTATTTACTTTATTTTTGTGCATAAATGAGGTATATTTTTGTTATTAAAATGTAAGTTGTACTCACGGGATATTAGCTACATGTACGAAATAATGACACTAACGTGTTCTTGATAATTATTTTATCAGTTTGTGTTAGTAGTACTACCAGAGCACAATTATTGGATTGGCAACACAAAATCGAAAGATTTGTGTTATATTAACCCTTTAAAGACGAAGCGTATCTCTTTTATATAAGGACTCAGTGCGTACCGCGCTGTAAACACTCTCCACTTCGGTTATAAAAACCAGTCTCTTAATGTTTTATAAGGCAAAAGTTGCTGTTTGTTCTGAGATCCGTACAAAACACATAAACGCAATGTGGGCCCCACGTAGAATTTTTTAATGTTAAATCTGGTGGTATGTAAAGTTACCGCTAGGCTTTAAAAGGTTAAAACGTAGTCGGTGTAGCGACTTGTTACGGGCTACACAGTCCGGGTTTCGAACCCCAGGGCGAAGGAAGCAAGAGCTTTTCTCTGCTTCACACCGGCGCTGGGATCCACTTAGCCTCCTCTACAGCGGGTGCCGTGTTAGTCTCAGGGGTAAAGCGGCAGAGGAGTGGCGTTAATCACCCACCTCCCATCTAATGCCGACGTCGAGAGGGAGTAGCGCCAGAACTTTACTCCCCCCATACGCCTTGATGGCAAGCTATAGATAGAACTTTGCTGTTTTATTGGATGTTAATGTGAACACTGTGCACCTTGTGCTTAGTGCTGTTGTCTAGGAGGAAATTGCGGTTTATTGTAAAGGATATTGGCCACTCGCCATGATCGGCTTGGAGACTCATTTTTGGGTCGCGACCCGTAGGTTAAGAACTCTTGTTTTAGGCAGATCAAGAGACGGAAATGCTGGAACTTAACCTTTGAACAGTGTTAAAAGCTACAGCCGAACTCGGTTATAACGTCATGAAAGGGACTGAATATTTTTTGTCGTTATAAACGAGTGTTGTGATAACCGAGGTATGTGAGCTTATGGTTAGCTGTGAGGGATTAATTGGTAGCAGGTGCGCACCCAGAATTTTTCCTTTGTGGGGAGGGCGGGGGGGGGGGGGCGCTGACCCTGAGGCTATATGTAATTTATGTTTCATTTTAAAAATTATGTTATAAAAATCATATCGTAAGTACAACATAACGCTGCCTGCAACTGCATTTGTATACATACGAATATAACTACATGTTCCATGACTCAATCAGTGACCTATCTTCTTGTTTTTTTAAAATTTTATGAACTTATTTTTCAAAATTCTAATGCACTAGTCATAAGCCAATTTCAGTAGATAATGTTGGCTGAAGGGTGAATCACGTAAAACTTTTTATATCATATCAACCAAATCTGTGTTTTTAAATTTCAGTTTTTGGGGGTTTTGGGGGGCTGCATTTATGCGGCCGCCCCCCCCTCCCCCGCCCCGGATGCGCCCTTGATTGGTAGCACAGAACGTCTGATGCAATAGGCGAGGTTTCACATAAGCCGATCACATTACAACCGGGCTCGACTCTACTTATGTTTCTGGATGCTGTCCGATTTATGAAAGAGCATAGCTTATGCTGGAAGGTACCAAAGTTGCGATCGACTGTACTTCTGTTAAGAGTAGCCTTAAAGCCCTTTGATCCAAATTACTTTTAACAATGTAGTTCGTTCTTCACAGACAATAGACTGTTTATGCATTATACACACCAGGCAGTTAAACGCTGTGTAGGGAAATAACCGCCGTTTATTATGAGCGCCACACGGAACACAGAAAGTTACGCTGTGTTGAAAAAATGCAGACATTTTTTGTTGTTAAACTTGGCGATGCACGTTAACATACGTCAGAACCTATGCGTAATACGGAGGATGAAACAAGAGCGCAAAAATGCGTGTCGATGGGAAGTTTTACTTATTTGTTTTCTGCGATTCTATTTACGTTGTTTGCCTCGGTGTTCATTTGTTGCAAAATTACTAATACATTTCGCATTTCAGTGTCAAAAGATATTATATTCTTCTGTAACTTTTTAGACATACATAATTGTGTTTTAGCAAGATGTGTGGACTATAATTTAATTTTTATTTGTATCATCCTCCCAGTTGTGTACCATGATCCCTTTTGCGAAGATCGGGGGTGGGGGGGGTGGGGGGGGTGGGGGGGTGAATTGAACTTTATAGAAGGTAAGGGTTAGTCTACATTCAACCAGTGCAACCGAAGTAGTCGTCAGCCATAGAATTTCTAGTTTCGATTCCTTGTATACAACATTTCATGATGCAGAGCCCGACGAACATGTGGATGCATCATTTTTATACTTTTTTGAAAATAACGGAAAAAACACCGTGCAAATTACTTCTATTAGACGTCTATAAAAATATGTTAAAACCAATAGACCGCTGTCCGAAACAGGAACTTAACTTGTCTGTCTTCTGAATTTTAGAATCAAAACTCTATCCTCCGTGTGACTGCCAATGTACGTACCATACGGAAATTTTGCTTTACATTGCACTGAAAATGTAGTACGCGAACTTCTAGGTTATTATAATATATTTGATTTTTATCAGCCTTCCAAAGGAAGTGATGCCTTTATTTTAACACCGAAGATTAGATCAGAAATTGTTTTTCAAAATGTTTGTACTTTTTACCAGCCTGACCCAGAAGAATATAAACTGTTCAATGCATGACGCAACTGCGATATAACACTTTACAGCCTTCTGTGTGCAATAAATGAATGTTGTAGGTTATCAGACAGTAGGCCAGTGGTGTGTTGAAATTCAAAATTAACGTTAGTATTACCAATAAAAAACCGTCAACAAAACTGTGTGTTGAAATTAAATGTCACAATTACAGCAGCGTGTTTCGTCTTGATTTAATTTCGATAAATTTGTGTTGACTGATTTTATTCGTAACTCTGTTTACACAAAACACACGGGAATGACCAACTTTAGGTCACTGGTGCGTATTTTAACTTTTTCTTTCGTCACTGATTATACAAACACGACGTTTACAAAACCAACTGCTTTCGTTTTTGGGCGAACTACAATCTTAAGAGTAAGTAACAGTATAAAAGAGCCAAAAAACCTACAAAATCGTGTGTAAGAGACACAATTATCCAGACCTTTAACCCTTTAAAGACGAAACGTGTGTGTTTTATATAAGGACTCAGTGCGTACCGCGCTGTAAACACTCTCCACTTCGGTTATAAAAACCAATCTCTTAATGTTTTATAAGGCAAAAGCTGCTGTTTGTTCTGAGATCCGTACAAAACACATAAACGCAATGTGGGCACCACGTGGAATTTTTTAATGTTAAACCTGGTCGTACGTAAAGTTACCGCTAGGCTTTAAAAGGTTAAAGTGGTGTATACAATACTCAAATTACAATTGTAATAAAATTAAAGATGTGATATTTCGCACGTTATACCATTGTATATGGATGAGAGTGTACAGTTAACAAACGTTAGGTTAAAATTGATTTCTGAAAATGTTAATCATTTTGTACGTATAATGTGAATATATGTGAGGCATTCACCCATCTCACGATATCTTTGCTGCCTTTCCAAGACTACAGACCACAGGAATACGGAGATATGTATATCAATGTCACGAACGGTTTTTTGAACCTGAAATTCCAGTAGTCGGGCGATCCAAGGTCATATGCCGCTTAGCCCGCACTGTCTTTTTATTAACGAAGAAATAAATTAAAATCTATAATATAGCTAGAGGGGATATTAATGAGAAAGGTGGTACAGAACATCATCCAGAATTCGGTCTTAACCTTTTTAAGAGCCCAGTGGTTACTATATGTACACCAGGTTGAACATTTAACAATCCTACGTTCTGCCCACAGTGTATTTACGTGTTTTGAGTGGATCTCAGAACAAACAGCGATTATTTCCCTATACAGCATTAACTGACTGGTTTTTATAACGGAGTCTGTTTACAGCGCGGTACGGACTCAATATTTATATATGTACCCCAGGTTTAACATTCACAAATTCTACGTTCTGCCCACACAGTGTATTTATGTGTTTTGTGTGGATCTCAGAACAAACAGCGATTATTTCCCTACACACCATTAACTGACTGGTTTTTATAACCGAGAGTATCGTGTTTACTGAGCGGTACGGACTAGGTCTTTATTTTCCTCTTAGCGCGTTAGTACTGTGATTTAAATGTTTCGTCTTATATATTTCATAATACGTGAAATAGTTTGTAACCTGATATCTGGTTTTGTCCAGTCCGGAGGATCTTAACGTATCTTACAACACTTTCTCACCACTGCACTTCTGAACTTGATCAACACTGAACAAACTGTACTTCTACTCTGCCAGCGGAAGACAAAACGAAAGTTTACCCACAGCACATCACTCAGACTTCATGAAAACAGAAGAATATCTTCGTTGTCATGACAACAGCCGTGACGGAGTAAAAAAGAAACAGAACTTCTTGCGTGTGTCTACTGACCCTTAACAAGTCAGGTTCTAGCCAGCTGAGGGAAAGAAACAGACTCTGTTATCAGCAACAACGCAGGAATCATGCCAGGATAATGGAAAACCATCATTTCTTCATAATGTTAGCTGTATTTCACCAGCGACTCCTGCCCTTGACGAGAGACCTTTCCTCAGCAGGGTAAGATAAAGATGAACATTCTTAAGTTCAGAGGTCCATTGACCTCTGCACGCAGGTGCAATAAGTGACAGACTGTAAAAGGGCAAGTAGGTGCGAGATAAATACCTGCCTGTAATTATTGTATGGGTATTTGTGGCAGTCCTATCTTAATGTTTCGCAGTCCTTCCCTCTTCTGCCTACTAACAGCTGGCGTCGAGCTTGTTTATTTTCACTTGATCACACTCAGACACACACTACAGTTGGTAGGACTCCTCTGGACGAGGGATCGGCCCGTCGCAGAGACCTCTACCTGACAACACAAACACTCACAGGAGACAAACATCCATGCCTCCGGTGGGATTCGAACCCACGATCCCAGCAAGCACTCGGCCGCAGACCTACGCCTTAGACCGTACGGCCACTGGGATCGGTCATTGTTAATGTAACAGGTTTGAATTGCAGTGACGGTTTGACGCATGAGTTTTAGGCTGGCACTCTTATGAATTATTACTGACGTTGCGGAGGAACCTGCTGTCTGCTTCTTCAGCACAGGGCCAGGAAAATGCAGTGTTACAACCGACAACCCCACGATCCAATCATTAGTCATATTTCTACCTGCTTGTTCACACCCATTCCATGCTAAAAAAAATCAGTGAATTCAAACAGATCGTTTTTTTCTTTTCTTTCCTGTCTGAATCCCTTCATTTCTGTTAGACGCCGGCCTCTCACCACAGAAGCCCCTGTTCGACCCCGGCCAGTCCATGTGATATTTATGGTGGACAAAGTGGCACTGGGACAGGGTTTTCCTAAGTACATTGTTTTTTTTTTGTTTTTCCGTTATCATCCCACCAATGTCCCATCCTTCGTCATTCATTTATCACCGATGATGTACAAACTTAGGAATTGACAGCCTCTTAAATGGTACACTAAAATATATTTAAAAACTTACTTTATAATTCTTATATCACGGTAAATAAGACGTAATAATGTGGTGAACACTGTTAACCTTTCAAAGCCTAGCGGTAACTTTACGTACCACCAGGTTTAACATCAAAAAATTCTACGTGGTGCCCACATTGCGTTTATGTGTTTTGTACGGATCTCAGAAGAAACAGCAACTTTTGCCTTATAAAACATTAAGAGACTGGTTTTTATAACCGAAGTGGAGAGTGTTTACAGCGCGGTACGCACTGAGTCCTTATATAAAACAGATACGCTTCGTCTTTAAAGGGTTAAAGATATGTTGAGGGTGTAAAGTGTGGAGCATGTGAGGTGACGGATTTTATGGAATAAAAATAGTTGTGAAGCAATGATATATTTTGAGCCCTAATGACGTTTCTTAACCTTTTTGAGCTGCGACCCATCGTAGGCCAAGGGCTTTATCACGTGACCCCAGACGTCAGATATAAAAATAGGTGTAAAATAAAAAAAGCTTGAATTGTCGTAACGAATGTGACATGGTAATGATTTAATGAAACGAAGATAAACATATATGCATTTACATTATTTCTGCTTGAACCTCACTTTGATACTGTCACTCCTGTTATGGCTGTTATATCTAGATTTAGTCTTCGTGATATTTTAAATTTGAATTATATGATGTGATATGAATCCCTGGTGAAGATCCCGTGGGTGATCGAAACATATAGGATTGATCAACATCATTTTGTAATATACAATATCTGGATAAAATGGCTTGCAGTTTGTTGGACTGACTATTGTAATTTGAAGTAAAGACCGTTGGCCATTGTTGGAAAAATTGTGAAATCCGCTGACAGTAGATTCGTTTTATGGTTCTCACCTTATACAGAAAGATTAGTGGGATGCGAAAGGCGAAGGACAAGAACGTTTCTGGAATTGAGGTTGACTCTGAAGATTGCTGTCGTCTGGGGTGTGACAGCGTGTAGTCTGGGAGAAGTAAACTGAATTTTAGAGGAACTTCCTGCCTCCATCATCTTCTTGGTTTCGTCAACCGTGACAAGGGAAGCCGTTGGTTCGTCTGAAACCTTGGTGATGGATACAGGAGGTTTGGCCGAAACGTCTGTCCTCTTCCATCAAATTACACGGTGTCACATGCCATAAGACATAAAACTTGGGGTGAACTGTATTTTTTACGCCAAAATAAGTAACTCGGTAGGTATAAACCTTTGTTTAACCTTTTAACCCTTTAAAGACGAAGAGTGTCTGTTTTATGCAAGGACTCAGTGCGTACCGCGCTGTAAACACTCTCCACTTCGGTTATAAAGACCAATCTCTTAATGTTTTATAAGGCAAAAGTTGCTGTTTGTTCTGAGATCCGTACAAAACATATAAATGCAATGTGGGCACTACATAGAATTTTTTAATGTTAAACCTGGTCTTATGTAAAGTTACTGCTAGGCTTTAAAATGTTAAAGCCTAGCGGTCAATTTAGGTACCACCCAGTAATTCTACGTAGTACATGGTGCTCACGCGGCGTTTGTGTGTTGTGTGTAGATCTCACAAGAAACAGCGACTTTAGCCTTATACAGCTTTAACCGAATGGTTTTGTATAACGGAGGTGGAGAGTGTTTACTGCGCGGTACGCACTGAGTGTTCATATAAAACAGACACTTTCGTCTTTAAATGTTTAAGCATGTAACGTCAGTACTGTGTAATAAAGTACGTTTTAACTGCCCTTCTCAGAATACTTTGCGGTGAAGACGCTACAAAAAGAGTGTCTTTGGTCAACTTTGGAATAATGGGAACCTCTCACGGCTAGTACTGTGGAATTCCTTGAACAGAAAGTTTGCTGACAAACATCGAAGTGTTTAATGACATGGAAATCAGTTACAACTCTTAAAGGACCCGTTGTTCTTGCGTGTGACTCTGCATCATTGGTCATGCGGTTCCTGGCTACTAAGAGGAGTGCAGTTTCTTCATTTTCGCAGGGACCGAGAAGGGTGGGTTACTCACGTTTCAGAGGAACCAGCTGCCTCCATATTATTTTCTCAGACCTCAAGGTCCTTTAAGTTGAAGGAGCCACGTTCTTTTGAAAGGTCGGGAAGCCATTACTCAACGACGCAGAGTCACATCCCCGAAGAACGGATTCCTTGCTCGCACCGCTGTGAAAATATCAAATCTTTCATGTAAAATTTTCCCTTTGCTATATTGTTTACGGAATGTTTACTGCGCGGTACGGACTGAGTCTTTAAATGCCACGTTCTGCCAGCACAATGTATTTATGTGTTTTGTGTGGATCTCAGCACAAACAGCGATTATTTCCTTATAGAACATTAACTGACTGGCTTTTATAACCGAGACGGAATGTGTTTGCTGCGCGGTACGGACTGAGTCTTCATGTGCTTTCACGTTAATTTATGCCTTTACCTGCACAGGGATATACAGACAGTAAATTTATATTATTCGTACCACGTATAGTTATTGAGTACAAATTCATCCCAACTAATGCGCTGTTATTATTCAGTATGTTTCTATATTACAATTTTTATAAGTTATTCCAACATGTTTGGATCCCTATTGGGATAATTCTGAGGGGAGGATTATCCAAATAGGGATCGAAACATGTTGGAATAACTTATGAATATTGTAATGTAGAAACATATTGAATAATAACAGCGCATTAGTTGGGATCAATTTGTGCTTAACAAACAGGATTGTAAAATACACACAGATATCAGTGACCCCAGTGGGATGCGAACCAACGATCCCACTTCCTGAGCCGTGGGAGGCAACACAGGTCTACATGCTGGATGCAGTTGCGACCCACATTATAATTTGCGTATATTTACATAGGAGGACCGTTTCCTTGTTTTATCAGCATCAGTTTGGTGCGCCATTTTCCTCATGAACAACGCAGCATCTCCTTTCTCTGCACGGGTAACGACAGCCTATAGACAGCTGTTTTGCTACTGTAATTTGTTTTGTTGTGGCGCCTACACCGTGTCAATGATTTGTATTTGTCTGCTCATTCTTATGTGTGAAAGATTGAGGTTCCTTGTGACGTCAGGAGAAGAATAAATCCTGAAAATGCCGATTTTTTTTTATTAAATTTGAAATCCTTTATCATCCTGTCATCTTCCCAAAATGCTGATGATCGCGTCACACAAAACAAAAATCTAATGGGGCAGGTGTTGCATATAGTAATGGTAAAGTTTTTTCTATGCACGCCATTAAGGCATATTGGGGAGTGGAGGTATAGCTCCACTCTTTCATAACTTTGGTAGCGGTTGGGCCTGAGTGGTCAGCTTTACGCCCTAATCGCTCTGTTCCAGGGGGTTAGAGTCTTCGTTAACAGATGAATAAGAGGCTGGGTGAGTCAGAGGGCTGGTCTGCAGGAGAGCGGCACATACTGACACTCTGGAATCAAACAGCTGTGTGTTAGCTCGTAGCCAAGTCACTATATCAACTGAGCTATCCGAGCTGTTTAATAATATATAACATACGAGGGAGAATAATTTTTGGCTATGTACAGCGTGTCTATAATTTGATTGACTTGTATAAATTGATGGATATACGATTGTAAACAAAGGTGGAGGCCATTGAGGCTCGCAGAATGGTAGGTACAGAAACAAAATTTTGTTTCATAAGATTGCACTTGCCCTGTGTCTTGTTTGAGAGAAGTTGCACACTTTATTATGCATATAGCAAAGTTCAAGCTGATAAGATATATATGTGGGAAAGGCTTACATTTAATTGTCAGGCTGAACTCACTGGCTCGTGCTGCTATGCTGCTACTGTATGGAAGAACAATAAACACGTATCATGATTTATCATTTGCACCGTAAATGGGCCTCTATCATCCTCATGTTATGGATGGAGGAGACAGCCCGCAGATATAGAGAACTGCATACTGGGTTTTGGTTGGTAAACCTGCGTGAAATAGATCACTTGGAAGACCTAGGCATAGATGGGAGGATAATTAATCTTAAACAAAAAGGGTGAGATGACGTTGACTGCATGAAACTGGCTCAGGATAGTCACAAGTGGTGGGCTTGTGTGAAAGCGGTAATGAACCTTCAGTTTGCACAAAATGTGGGAAAGTTCTTGACTAGTTGGGGAATTGTTACCATCTCCAGGAATCTACTCCACTTAGGAGAGTGTCGTTTATTGCTGTGTTTGTGTTGCAACTCATTCTTATTCACGCAGACATTTTTCTAGGATGAAATATAACCCGGGTCTCTCAAATTGCACGCAGATATTCCTGTTAATATTGTTTTTGGTGTTCATTATTGGCCAACGAATTATTCTCTTGCTTAAAGGTGGTGAATGTGTGAATAATGTGTTATATTTTGGAGCCTCTCAATGCGTTCATTGAAGTGGCTGAGAGCATGGACTCATGTAAGTTGAAGTAAAGTTACCATTTCTTTGCTGGGCCTATTCTAGGACAGAGACAATGAAATATCAACTAAAATAATACACACACACTACAGTCTTGCTTTAACATCTCACATACGTCTCTCTGTTTACTGCTCCTTGCACAGATACGTTGCCACCTCCTTGTCAGGAAAGTTGCTAATAAGATCAAAGTAAGTTGCCATTCTAAAGAAGGACAGAATAAAGTTGGGTGGTGAGGGGGGGGGGCGGGGGGAGAGAAAAAATGGAGACAAATCGGGGACCAAATTATTCTGGGATATAAGTCTTATTTCAGGGACTGCTTCCGAAAATATGGAATGAATGGTCGTCTTAGGTTCAAATGTACCTGGTGAACAGATGTTGTGAGATTGAATGTGCTACGAACATCATACGTTTTCGTTCAGTTTTTCTCCCCCCAACTGTAATCGTTGTCTACATTTATAAATATTATACCCTGGTACTTATTGACTTGTCTGCAGTGATCAAATACATCTCTTTTTATGTGTATATTGACAAAATGTTGGCAATCCTGTGCAGTATTGCTGAATACATGCCCTATCTTCTGTGTGTAGGTAAAGATAAAGTGGGAAAATTAGCCTACTTAAAAGAGATGGGTTTAAATGCCCAGTGTATCTTGTGCCGGCCGGACTTTTCTCGCGTAGCGTGGCCCTTTAAATCTCCGAAATGCAGCGACTTAGGAAAAATCGTAATAAACACAGTTTTATCGTTATAAGTTCCAAAAAAACTGGTTTTATAAAGAATTAATCTGTTTATATATATACGAAGCTACGTTTAGTCATCTTCTATCGGTTTTAGTCTACGTCTTTAAATATTTCTTCTACACTTCCTTCACTCCTGTTTTTGCTACAATCAGAATAATTACTTCTACTTCAAAATGTGCCACAAATTTTTGACAAGATCTGTACTTTTCTCTTCTTACAATTCTACCCTATGGGTTAGATTTTATGACCTCTTTCCGGTTGTATTTAGCGCCAAGTAAACATCAATTTCGCCCTTCACAAATTCTTTTGAATGCAAGATTCTTAGTGAAGAGAAACCATTTCTCTGTTGGAGGCTGGATTAGCAGGTGCCTGTTTGTGTTATTCATGTTACAAGGGTCTACACAAACACTTCAAAAGGCATGGCTACGAACTCAAAGCTAAAAAGGCTAAATAGAGACAATATTGTTGAATTGATATTTTATCCTGATTCTGACGATGTCGTTTCTGTCGGACTTGGAAATGGACAAAAAAGCTATTTTTTCACTTATTAGACATGACCATTCTACACAGCTTCCTTCTCTTGACTGCATGTGGGACTAAAATCACGCACAGAGACTTCCGACTTTCCCTCGTGCGGAATTTGACTGAAAGGGCTGGAAGCCTTCCTCGCCCACGTCGACCCCTGGGCAGGCCCTGTGTTTCACAGAAACAAGTTACACGGCTCGAAGTAAACTTCAGCAGCCATTGGCTATTTCCTTCCTCAAGACTGTATTGCCGAGCTTGTTCTGCACGAGGAATAAAAAAACGAGTACAAATCAAGTGTAAGAAGTGTGATGTGGGACTGTGTGTTGGTAAGTGTTTTGAAGATTACCACACAAAACTGAATTTGTGATACATCAACACGTGACGGTAGTCTTCAGGAACACAAAGCATCTCAATGAAAAGGTATGTAACAAAAAATATTTATTCTGTGAAGTTTACTGCAGCGCGCTACCGAGCAAATGCATGGTGACCAGCACATGGCATGCTAGCCCATTCGCGCTTACATTTCAGAGACCAGCATATGGTCACTTAGGACGATAAAGGTTAAAATTTGCCTACTTTAATTTTACCTTCAAGAAAGTAAGAGCCTTTCAGTACCAGTATCAGGATTTCAAACTTATTTTGAGTGTAGAGCGGGTGCTCACCCAGAATTTTTAATTGGGAGGCAGGGAGCTGATCCTGAGGCCGTATACAATTTATGTTTGACTTTAAATATTGCGTTATAAAAATCTTGTCATAAGTATGATGTAACACTGTCTGCAACTGCATTTATATACATGCTAATATAACTCCATGTTCCATGACTCAATCACAGTGCCCTATCGTCTGTTTCTTATAATTACATTAATTTATTTTTCAAAATTTTAATGTACTAATCATCAGCTGATTTCAGTAGCTGATTTCGGCTGAAGGGTAACTCACATAAAACTTTTGATATCATAATATCTACAAAATATGTGTTTTTTTAAATTTCGGCTTTGCGGGTTTTGGAGGGGGCTGCCGCGTTGGGTGCGTCCTTGATGGAGGGAAGCGGGTAACTGATGGCCAAATAGTAGATCATCTTATTACCGACTAAGCTAGGTTTCTCGAGGCCGGCCATAGTTCATAGCTGCCTTCGTCGAATGAGAGCAGCACAGTTCAAGGCTGACGTTATGAATGCGCTGCAGACGTACTAGGTACTCTGTACCGTGAACCTGGAGCAGCTGTGCGGCGTATGGAGTGGGGTTTGATCCGTTCTGTGACGTATGTAAGGTGAACGAGTGGACGTAGTAATCGACCTCTAATCCGTGATATTCAACAGGTTATCGTCTAGTGCTACGTAGTGGAGGCTGGCTTTGTTGTGAGTTTTTTTTTGGTCAAGGATATGGTTGCGTTTTGAATGAGTTTAAATTAGGTTTTGTGAACAGTGTGGTGTATGCCATGTACAGCCCTGGAGAAATGAATAACAGCAGGAATTCTTCTTTGTTAGTAGATATGAACAAGAGAAATATGAGTCATATCTACTGCTTTGTCAGCTGTTTTGGAGACTCGTGACAAGGAACGTAGTTGACACATTAACTGCGATTTGGAAGTGTGATGGATGCTGTATGTCCAATTCCTAAGCCTAGAGTGAGGCACCTGAAGCAGAAACACCAAGAAAGTAAAATGCAAGGAAATGCAACAAAAAAACCAGTTCCATTACCACGTCAGAAGTTTAGTGAACCAGACTGCAGACCTACAGAAATAAACAGTGAATATTCAGCTGTAAGTGAAGGACAGACGTGTAACATTACAAATCACATCGGTGAAAAGAGTGACAGAATGATGTGCAGTGAAAGAATACGATCACGAAATTTAAAAGAAGAATGGAAAATTGAATGCGATGATGCACCTTTGAAAGGAAGATCTGTGATTGGAAGGACCAAAACTGTTAGTGCTTCTATTGAGAAGTCTGTTCGTAGTATGCTTGGTAAACGTCCGACAGTTCGTGCAGCAGGTCCAAACAAAGTAAATGATTCTTCGGAGATGAGAATTGGTCGAAGTCAGTCACTTCCATCAAGTGACATATTTCAGTCCATTTCTTTTCACTCACCACTTAGTGTAGAAAGTGCGCCACAAGAATTGGTAACATGTGAGGATATAATAGAAGACGACTGTGTATCAACATCAGGGGCACCACCTCCAGTGTATCCTCCCCCACCTTTACCTGACGAATCGGTGTATGATGAAGTGCAGTCTGTAGTGTCAAGTCACTCTAGTAGTTATGAACCATATTGTGATTCAAGCGCAGGAGACCTTGCTACACTTTATGAAGACATACCACAAGTCACAGACAATAGGGGACATAAGATTTCAGATGTTTCACAGAAGGTAACACAAGGAAATGTTTTGGAAGACAGTCGGTCATCCATTGAAAGCCCGCACAAATTGAGTTTAAGATCAGACTCTTGGAGTTTCTATGATATTGCTCCAGAGAAAGACATTTACCAGAATATGGCCCCATCTGACACCTCAAGTTTAATTGATTCTGATTCATTGATATACAATAGACACTGCAGCAGCAAAGTAAGTACTGAGTGTACTCGATCATCACCCCATTGGGATGCAAATTTTGACAATAATGATGAAGTGTCTGAAGGTGAAATGTGTACTAACTCCAATATACAGTTTTGCCATCAACGGTCATTAATAATTCAGAATGATCTGTATGAAAACTGGGGTACTAATATACCTGTAAGAGGAGCAGAAGAGAGGTGCAAAGTGCTGACCAAGTCTGTTATACTGGAATTTGATCCTCTGTATGAAAATGCTGGTGGATCTACTGAAGCAAATGACAGTTACAGTGAAGTTTTGTTACCGAGTGATGTGATACGTTCCCCATATGGTAAGATTAACAGAGTGGACAGGTCTGACATGCTTGAACATAAGGCAAGAAAGAATCTAGAATTTGTGTGTCCGCCAGTTCCACCAAGGAGATACGATTCAATTACGGCAGTGCCTTTAGAAGAAAGCTCTTTAACTGATGTACCTGAAAGTGAAACGGAAGTAGAAGGTAGTCAGTTACCTGATAGCGATGTAAATTCTGAAGGACTTAATTTGGAGAGATCAGAATCAGGAACGAGTGATAATAATTCCGATGCTGTTTTAGACAGTGCACCAGGAAGAAACCGTAAAGCGGCGTTAGTTCGTTGGACCAGCATGAAGCGAGCTATTCAGATGATGGCTGATGGATCATCTTTTAGGAAGCTGGTAAAGGAACAAATGGGGATAGAAGATAAATCTGGTTATCAGAACACCATGTTCTGTGGAGGACAGAGTGAGGAATCTGTGGTTGTCAGACATCCAATTTTAGCGCCAAATGGAGCTATACAGCGGAGTGGTGTGTTATACCATTCGGCTTTCGGTAGTAGGGATCTTGTGGCACGTCGTTGTGTCTTGGCAGACGGAAAGCTTGTGTGTTATTCAGACAAGAGCGGTATGAGTGTTAGCGAGATCATTCCAATAGACAGACTTCTCAGCATCCAGTTTGTACCAGAGCATAAAGTTGGGTGAGTAATCGTATTGTATAAATTAGTATGAAGTGTGTGCACACACGCAAGTTACTGAACGTGTCACAATTTAAGCGTTTTGTAATAGATGCGCCATGTTGTTAGCTGGAGTATACTAACTTTTTGGCCATTCCTGTTTAGGTATAATGTTGGATATGCGGTATAACTCTAAATTATCCAGACACTGGTTATCCAGATCGCCAGCTATCCAGATTGGCTTAGCCTTCGAGGTAACTTTGTCGAGAATTCTGCAAAACTAATTGGCCTTGAAATTATCAGTTATCGGATTGATATATCCTTGACTTCATCGAGTAAATCTGTGAGTCAAACATTTTCTTACTGTAATTCTACTACATCATTTTTGTGGCTTACATTTTTCCACCAATTGTCAAACACATACAAAGAATTATGTATTAATGTTTTATTTGTATGTAATTAAATATGTAGACTGAAAACAGACATTTGTAGAAATTTCTTCCCACCTTAAACTGCCAATGTAGCCTGTTTTCAAAGAAAAACCCAATTATGTGGATTTTCTGCATATCCGGATGGCTTGCGGTCCCAGTTAATCCAGATAATTGGAGTTATACTGTATCTTTACCATACGGTGACCAGCTGTTTATTTGCTCTCATTTGCTTTGTCGTAATTAATCTTAAATGATGCCTGATCATAATTATGCATGGCAAAATTAAAATATCTTTTCATAATGTTGTTCATGTGCATACCGTGAAGGCATATAAGGGGAGCAGAGGTACAGCTCCTCTCATTTTTAGTCTCAGCACTAGTGGAAAACCTTAAATCACTAATGTTTTTTATTGTACTTACTCAACACGTGTGGATTTTTTGACAGGTTAGGTTAAGTTTTGTTTGTTTAGGATTAGTAAGCATAAGTAGAACATGTATTCTGACAACTTCTGCGGCCATTGAAGTGATGTGGATGCAGGCTAACAAGACTAAATTACACAGGTCGGGGGTCCACAAATTTTCCAAAAATTTTAGGCACCAGAGCGGTGACATGAAGCGTGTTCCAATCGGTGGACCTATAAATATGAGCCACCACCGTACAAAATCTATTTGCATGTGAACTGGCACCAGACGGTTTGTGTACCCCGATGCACATTGTAGTAAAGGTGTTGTATAGTTTATTTAATTGTGTTTATTGCTTAAAGAAGGTCTTCTGGGATGTTACGCGGTGTAGTTTGGTAGAGCACGGTGTAGTTTGGTAGAGCAGCACCAGCATTTTGGGGGCACGTGCTGTTTCTGTTTCTGGAGTAGATGAGAGCCTTTCAGGGAAAAGTGCTACATGGTGTACGGAAGGGAGGACTGGCACCAGAGTTGCGAGTGGGAATTATGGTCCTTGAAAGGGCAATTTTGTAAGTGGGGAGAAAAGAGAATAAAAGTTCTGGCTGAGAGAAAAAATGGGGAATATAGTTTAGGAGGAATGGAATGAAGCAAAGGCAGAAAGGAGGCCCTGGAAAGGGCAGTTTTCAGTGGGCTGTAGTCAGAGAAGTTACCAGTGGGCCTTAAAAAGGGCCAGGTTAAAGAAACCAAACTACAATTTAACCCTAGAAGTAGGAGTGTTCTCCATTCACTGAGTTGGGAAATTACATGCTTTCCTGATATGCTGAGGAGAGGTGGGCCTTCTTATTGATGGTGGGATGGAGCTCAGTATTGATCACTCCTTTGGTGTCATGATCCATGGTTCTGGCCCAGGGCTGTGATGTAGGAGTTAGAAGGAATTTTGCGTGGGTCGGTAAAAAATGTACCGATTGTGACTCTGACCGTGATATAAAATCTTAAATAGATGCTTGTACTAGCTACAGTAACCATTAGACTTATACTTAAATATAGGTTATAAGTCTAAAAAGTAGCCTGATGACTCACATGGCGGTGATGAAATGTCTTGAGATGCCATTTACCAGTTTAATAGATTTACCATTATTAATACATACTGAGCTTTTATGAAGGAGTGGGAGACTTAAAAATCAAGGGGACAGAGTTGGAGGTTCTGTGTACCAACTCCACAACCCAGACCATCTGGGTTTACTAGAGAGGGTGCTGGTGTTCCGAAGCTGGATGTGATGGACCAATTTGATGCTGTGCTGTTTGATGGCTGACATTTTCAGATGGCATATGATACCATTTGACCATGGTCTGAGGTTAACATCCAGTCTGTAGAACGTGTATTTGACCACACTTGCACACTGGGCAGATACATTTAAACTTAGATAACTGTAGTGGTGTATATTCCAGTATGTGTCAGTGAATGTAATGTAAGTAACTAACTGAATAGGAAATGGTGCAAATATTTGTGGTTTTTGTGGTCTGCTTAGTCACTCATTGTATGGGGATAATCCATTCAACTAGACCATGAACACTTTCATCATCAACCTGCCTGACTCATCACATGATGCTGCTTAGCTTTACATTTGGTAGAGTGTCATAACTGAAAAGGAAGTCTAACTGAACTGACTCCATGGACAGAGTCATTCCTGAGATGTCAGCAGGTTCTAAGCTAGTCAAGAAATTCCCCTCATTTTGTGGAACCCGAAGGTTCATTACTGCATTCACAAGAGCCCACCACATGTTCTTATCCTGAGGCACATCAGTCCAGTCTTCCCCCCCCCCCCCCCCCCAATCCCACTTCTTGAAGGTCCATTTTAATATTTTCCTCCCACGTACGCCTAGGACATCCAAGTGATCTGTTTTCTGTACGTGTCCCCACCCAAACTCTGTATGCATCTGTTCCCTCCTCCATACATGCCATGTGCCCCACCCATCTTGTGCTTCATTTGATGTCTCTCTCTCTCTCTCTCTCTCACACACACACGCACGCACGCACGCGCGCGCGCGCACACACTCTCTCTCTCTCTTTTGCAGCATTTTCATTTCAGACCCGGTAGAAATCTAGTGTCAATTAACTTATCATATTTTCCTGTCTACAGTATGCAATTCTTTCCTCTAAAATGGATCTAAGAACTGCTGCATTTTTACAGAGTGTGTGCCTGTTCATCCTGTGCTTTTACCATTTTTGTGCAATATACTTGATTTCTTTGTTAGCCCTTTAAAGCACAATGGTAATCATATGTGCCACTTATGTGAATCTTAAAAGGCTCAAAATTTTACGCAAGTGTATTTAATGGTTTTATGTAATTGTCAGAATGAACATTATTAACCTATCTGCCTTTGTAATTAATGTTATTAAACAGAATACAGGGTAACAAATAAAGTGACTTTATGTGTATGACATATGATTGTGTTAGAAATGAGACGATGATATTTGGTTTAAAGACTTGGACATTTTAATACCAGTGAATCTAGTAGGTGGATTGAAGGCTGCGTTATTGTGTAATTTTGTTTTTAAAGTAGACATTAAGGCTGTGTACTGCAAGAAACCAGTGTTATTGGGTGCAGTGTTTTATACAGTTCGTCTGGGCTAATAAATATAAAACTTATGAAGCAGGAATTCAGTTTTTTAATACTTGGTACATGAAATTGTGCTTCAACGGTTGAACTAATTGTCACCCTTATGTTTTTTTATTTTATTTTAATCAGTCCGGATGGCGAAGACTTGCATATCTTTGAGCTGAACATGGCATGGAAGGGTAGCAGTCATTTGTTTGGGGTCCCTGGGCCAACAGAACGCCGGATCTGGATGCAGAAGATATTAGAAATCACCACAAGTGCCTTTCCTGTTCGCCTCTTGACAGAGTATACAAAAGCTGGCTGGTGTTTCATGAAGGTTTAGTGTGCTAACAATTATTAAAAACTTAAATCCCAGTGGTAATTATATTTACTGCTTGCTGTCCATGCAGTGTATATGTGTGTTCTTCATGATTCTTACTATAAACACTGATTATTTCTCTGAAGAAAATTAGCAGTTTTTCTTTCTAATGGGCGCAGATCGTGTGCTCTGTGACGGTTGATGTATAATGCACATGATAATCGATCTTTGGAGGGTTTTATAGTGGAGGATTCAGGTCTAGAGGGATGTGAAACTGTTGTGGAAGATGAAGGAACTACATTCGTTTGAAACGCCAGGAAATACTAACTCAGCTTAACAAGGTCACATCCAAAGATCTGAGTCATTGACTGTACTGCTATTTCAATCCCAAATCTTGGTTTAATAGTTGATAAATCCATCACAGCAATATGTGGGTAACAAAAAATTAGGATTGTTGGTTGAAGTCATTCTTGAGAGAGATACCTGAAGTTTAAATATACGGGGTATTCTATATTTAATTGTTACTTGTCAGTAAATCATCTGAATGAGTGGAGCAGGTTCTGCAAAGTCTGTCAGTATGGTAGCTGGTTTGCTTGCTGCTTGCAGAGTGTACTGCATTATAAAATACACTCATATATACTTTATGCAGCACATTTTTATGTCTTACACGCCTGCAGATACATGCAGTCACTCAAACACATGCTTGAAATATTGAAAGATGAGGACTTTTTTTTGTATGTCTCTGCAGATTTGAAACATTTTCTGGATTGGTTTTCATTTTGTCTTCTGCAGGATGCAGTGGATGGTTTCCTGCAGTTGAATGATTTTTGTAGGCTGATTGTTCTGTTATACAGTACTCTTTTTCTTGAGTGATTTAGATTAGATCTTTTGTGATAGGTTCTACTGATTGTGTTTCCATACTTTTCACTGTATGAAGCAGGTTCAGTTTTTGATGTGTGTTCTGTTCAAAGTGCTAGGCGATCAAGAGAGTCCAGCATCCCAGTCCAAAATGCAATCTGTCACCAAGAGTATCCTCTGCAATGGATTCACAGTGTTTAACCTTTTAAAGCCTAGTGGTAACTTTACATACCACCAGGTTTAACATTAAAAAATTCTACGTGGTGCCCACATTGCGTTTATGTGTTTTGTATGGATCTCAGAACAAACAGCACCTTTTGCCTTATAAAACATTAAGAGACTGGTTTTTATAACCGAAGTGGAGAGTGTTTACAGCGCGGTACGGACTGAGTCCTTATATAAAACAGATACGCTTCGTCTTTAAAGGGTTAATACTGACGGTGGTCTTCAAGTAGAAGTCATAGTCTTGCTACCAGTGAGACTAGCTATTCAAGAGTATAACTTTTATTTCTGCCTGTACCAGCTGCTTAACCAACTCTGTCTGATAAGCAGAGATAAGAATGCTGAAGTTGAGTGTAACCTACAGCACAGAGTTGATATGTAAATATAGAGCTGCTTGTGCTCCAGTATAGCGGCCATGTTGCTGTTACTGCTTCTGTTTTGTGCTATACAGTGTTGTCAAAACTTGCATTATGTCAACGTTGTCATATCCATTTTGTAGGAATTGATCCAGGAATTTTGGAGCACTCATTTTGGTGTTGGGAGGTGAGTTCTGGGTATATACGTGTCTGATAATGAAGTATGACTTCTGGTGGTCACAGTGATGACTCAAATGTCAGTGAAAACAATTATTCACAGAGGAATGTATAATCACCCATATCGTCAGTGAAGGTTTTTGTGGAACTTGATTACACACACACAGGCTAATTATTGGACCTCAGTCTAATGATCCAGTAAGGCCACTTCTTATTTTACACTCTGTTTAAGCCTTTAAAGATGAAGCGTATCTGTTTTATATAAGGACTCAGTGCGTACCGCGCTGTAAACACTCTCCACTTCGGTTATAAAAACCAGTCTCTTAATGTTTTATAAGGCAAAAGTTGCTGTTTGTTCTGAGATCCGTACAAAACACATAAACGCAATGTGGGCACCATGTAGAATTTTTTAATGTTAAACCTGGTTGTATGTAAAGTTACCGCTAGGCTTTAAAAGGTTAATATTCACTTCAGGTTTCTGCCATCTATGCCTAGCCATGTTGACTAGCTGCGAAATCAAGCCAAGATAATAAAATTCATTTGTCTGTTGCCACTTCATGAGTAATGTGCTAAAAATGTCAGTGGTTCTGAATATTTGTTGATTTGAGAACTTGAGGTCTTCTTAGACTGTTCTATTTTTCATATACAGAATTTTGGTTTGAAATCCTGAAGTTAAGAGAATTTGGAAGACTGCGTTTAGATGAGAGGATAATATTAAAATGCGTCTTTGAGAACTGTGTTATGAAGATGAAACTGGATTGAACCGATTCAGTTAAAGGTCCAGTGGTGGCCGTCAATGATTATGATGGTCAACTTTTGGTATACGTTGTGAAAACTACAGAGTGTTTTTTTTTATGTGGCACTGGATACTGCAAAGCAGACAGTGGCATCATTTGCTATTCAGAAATTGTTGTCATGTTCTGTACAGTGTGCAGTCCGTGTTAACGTAGGACTCACAGGTTTGAGTACTGTAGAGTGGGCAGCATCATTGGTTGCTGTGCAGCAGTGCAGTTGTGAGCAGGTTCTTCTTTACACTGTACACTCTGTAGAACATGGAGTAGGTTGAATGAGTTACAGAGGAAGATGTCAGTGTTCTGATTGTGTCTGTTGGTGAACTTTTTCTCACCTGTGTTCAGGTGGATTTGTCAATTCACTGGCAAACCATATCTGTCTACCATTGATTCAACATCAGTATTATAGACACTGTCTTACAGTGTTTCATATTGCAATGCATTTCTCTATTAAGTCACAGAAATTAAAACTGAGAAAGTATGCTGCATTTTGGGTGAAACACTGACTTGTCCGTAATTAGGCACTTACGTATCTTGGCTCTCTTGGGCCATTCGTGCTTGAAGCTTGTTGATAATGGTCCAGGAGGGCTGAAACTTGTAGGAGACTAATTGTAGACAATTCAGTGTTTCTCCCAAAACACAGTGCATTATATGGGTTTTAATATCTTTGAATTATAGGCATTAAACATCATGTTTTGTGTCTATGGCCATTTGATGTAGGACCCTGATGTTGCGTTTGGTGAAGGATCCTTGAAAAATTGTAGCTTTAAGGTGGAAAATAACAAGTTGGGAAGCGGCACAGAGCATTTGGTGTGATAGTGATGGCTGATCATTGTAACTTCTCCTGTGGAATTGTAATGCAGGCATGTTATAAACACATATGCTAATACAGTGAAACTCACTTAAGAAAACGTGGTTAAGAAAATTTTCTGCCTAAGAAGTCAGGATAAAAAAGCACCAAAATTCTCCCATTTCATTAAAATTACCCTTTTAAGAAATATCCCGCTTAAGAATTAGGCTTTTCTTGGAATTTTCAAAATTTTCTTAACAGGGTTTCACTGTAGTATCAGCAGTTTTAAGGGCAGAACCTTGAGAACCCTGAACGCACCACACAGCCAGTGAGTGCTTATGTTAGAGTTCCTATGTTAAGTTGCTTTACAGTGCTCTCGATTTGACTATAAATGTGGCTTTTACTATAATAGGTGTCTTATGTACTTTGTATCAGGAAGGTATCAGTGGAACTTGGACATCTGGATGGATTCTGGCACAGAAGCGAACACTTTTCTACCGTGTGCAAGATGGAACACTGCAAGAGGCAGATCTCAGAAAGGCGAGGTGCATAGGTGAGGAGTAATTGTATGCTATTTGTAGAACGCTATATAAGTCAGTTTTACTGGCCGCAGGCTGGATGATCGTAGGTGTCGCACTGTCATCAGGCAGCATAATGGAAGAACTGTCCGACTGTTACAATGTTCTTCTTCTTCTTTGGCCTACAGTCCTTAAAGTCTAACCAGCGTGTCCTTCAGACTGATAGCCCATATGGAACTGTCTTCTGCCTTCTTCCTCCATCCCTTAACACCTATGAATTTCAGATCATCCTCAGTACAGTCTAACCACCTTAGTTTTGGTCTTCCTGCTTTTGCTTCTTCCTTCTGGTTTTGCCAAAAATACTTTTTTTACAGTCCTGTCGGTAGACATTCTTACCAGATGACCAGCCCATTCTAGTCTTCTTACTTTTATTGTTGTTACAATATTTGGTTTTTTATACATAGTTTGCAATTCATCATTAGTTTGGATCCTCCAGCCATTTTGATCTTTTACTGGGCCATATATTTTTCTTAGTATTTTTCGCTCCCATGTTTTAAGGGATGATTTCATTTGCTCTGTCCTTGCCCACATTTCACAACCATATAACACTGTAAGTTTAATCATTGTAGTATATATTTTTGGTTTTGTGTGTTTTAATATATATTTTGATTCCATAATTTTTGAAAGAGCCTGTTAGGATTGATTTCCTGCTGTTATTCTTGCTCGTACATCTTTTCCACAGTAATTATCATAAGTAACGAGTGAACCAAAATATATGCATTGTAATACTTCTTGATATTCTTTGTAATTAATGTGCTTGTTTTTAGGTTGCATATTTTTGTGTTTGTATTTTAAGGTAGTCGTGTATTTAGTTTTATGTATATTCATCTTCAGACCTGTATCAGTAGTTGTTTCTTCCATTTCTCTGTCGCAGTGTTGCAAGACTCCAAACCTGAAGCTGCAAGACTCTCTGTGGCAGAGAAAGGTCCTCTGATCTTGGTGGACTTCCCAGGACAAGCTCTCTACTTGCAGATGGATTCAATAAGAGAGACCATGGCTTGGCACAGTGTTATTCGTGCTGCCGCAGTTGACAATGGACTTCACCTTGCACAGCAGCAACTGACCCATGAAGAAATACCTGTCATTATTGACAAGTGCATCAAGTTTATATATGCATATGGTAGGTTTTATATTTTGTTGCAATTTCAGAAAAACTCAATTGCTGTTTAAAATAGAAGATATGCGTCATATTTATACCTTATTTGTCAAAGTACGGTGGAGTCCTGATTATCTGAGGTAATGTGGACCAAGAGAACCTGGGATAATCAAAAACTCAGACAAAATGGAAGGTTTGGTAAATTATTAAATATTAAATTCAGTATTAAATAAACTGGATTTGAATACACTAACGTGATGATGTACAGTCGGTTTTCAGGTTAGACATATTATTGAACATAACCTAATTCTATTTACAACTGTTTTTGCTAATGTTTGCTAATTTGTCAGTAAATGTTATATTTTTTCCATACTAGCTGATAATTTTTCCCCAGTGATTTTCAGATTTCTAACTCCAAATCTTTTTTCCCGACAATCCAACCAACCAATACTTGCGGTAAATTGTTCTTCCCCTTCATTAAAATGCTTGTGAAATTCTAAGGCCTTAGCCTCTATAATCGGTTCCTTTGTGTCTCGTATGTGTGAACCACAAAAAAAGAGCTTCTGAAGTTTGTTCATTTGCTTCTTTCTTCATTGTTTTTCTGTTCAAATTTCCACTATCACATACAGATGAACACCATTATTCAATTTGTGCTCTCTTTCTGCTCCAGTCCCTTACGGTCACTGTTAGACAGTTCACCTCGGATAATGGGGAACCTTGGTTAAATGAGTCTTGGGTAATCACGACTCTACTGTAGTCGCAAGTGAACAAATTTTGTGATCATTGATAAGGCACTTGACACATTACTGTTTGGTGACAGCATCCTTTTCTTAATGCTTGAGATAAATCATGCATGTGTCTGTATCATGAGCAGGAGGTTGGTAGAAAATTGTGGATGCATAGGAGATTGAGACTCTTTGTTGTTGGATAGTGCATGGCCCATGGATGTTATTTGCAGGAATGTGACACATTTTCACATATAATTCCACAAAAATTTGGTCCTGTATAATGTGAAACAGATATTGGAGACTCAGATAATGGGGACACCCATGTGTCACAATATCCACAGTTTATATTTTACTCTCTTCTCATTGTACTGTGTAACTGCATGGAGCAGAGTCCTGCTTGAGAGGCTAAGGTTTGTTATCATATTTACAAGATTCTGCCACTGGTCCATACCCTAAGCCCTCCCATTGTATTTCTTTGTGATCTGTTGTAATGTGACCTTGCCTTTATGTCTGCGTCTTTCAAGCAATGCCTTTTGTTCAGGATTTGTACGAAAACCTCGTGTGTGTGTGTTTCTTTGTCTCATGCATTTACAGGTGTAAGTTAATCATACCATATATTATGCCAGAACTTTTGAACCTAAATTTTGCTTATTAAATAATGCAGTTGAATAGTTAACACTCAGAAGGCTGAGTGTATCTGGTGATTATGTGTTAAAACATTACTTTGCCCAGTGTTCTGAAGTTATCCAAATGCTGTGTTGTAAATACACAGTGTGCAACTTAATAGCCATGTTTATAGTTGGCATTCCTGATACAGGTTTTACAGGTTTTGTCTCATTCTGTGATGTGAAAATTTGTTATCTTTATTTAGGATTTTTTGGGTTTTCCCAGATTCCTGTGGCCAGATAACAGGATATGTATTGCCATCAGATATATATTAGAAAGTCTTACATCATTCTGAGTTCATCATCCGATCTTATGCTATCGAAACATGTGAGATTGAGAAAATATGATTAAATGAACTAAAAGAGATATGTATTTTACGTATGTGACTCAATTTGACGCAGGTAGCATGTCTCAAGGCATTTATCGCCGCAGTGGTGCCAATTCAAGCATCACACGATTACTGGCACTGTTCCAGCAGGATGCATGGGCAGTCCAGCTTACACGACAGGAATACAGCGAGTATGATGTTAGCAGCGTGTTAAAACGGTTCTTGCGAGACCTCCCAGAGCCTCTACTTACTGTAGAACTGCACTCTCAGCTGTGCGAAATTGCAGGTATGTTCCACTGATTAAGACTACCGCTTGTTGTGATGCGTCTGGTTCACATTTGGGAAGTTGCTGACCTTAGAATCATCACAGGGCTGGCTGACCCAGTGGAGATGTTTTATTTATTTCCTTGGTTGAAGCATATAGGTGCAGGTAAATCTGGTTCTTATGTGTTTAGTGTGTTTATGCATTACATCCCTGCTTTTTACCATAACCAGCATTATTTTAGACAATGTAGTTAGTGACTGGTGGGATAAGGAATGATAAAAGTTTGTGCATTCCCGTGAAGTTGGGACATCTGTTTAGAAGGTGACGAATAATGTAACCTTTTATTTGTGGCCTTGGTTTCAATCAGCATGCCAACTAACCTGACTGAAGTTATTATGGTTTTCCTCAGTCCTCCTAGGCACATGCCAGGGTAGTACCTCAGGTTAGACCAAGTTCTTCCTTCCACATCATTTCCCATTCATCAGAAATTCCTACCTACCTACCTACCTACCTACCTACCTACCATCTGTCTGTCCATCTGACTGACTGACTAACTAACTAACTAACTAACTAACTAACTAACTAACTAACTAACTAACTAACTAACTAACTAACTAACTAACTGTGGAGCAGAATCCTTCTTGGGAAGCTAACAGATCGTCAGCTAGTCAAGAAATTCCCTGCATTTTATGGAACTCGAAGGTTCATTACTGCATTTACAAGAGCCTGCCACCTCTCCCTATCTTGAGCCAGGTCAACCCAGTCCATGACCTCCCCCATCCCACTTCTTGAAGATCCAGTTTATTATTATCCTCCCATCTATGCCTGGGTCTCCCAAGTGGTCTCCTTCCCTCAGGTCTCCCTACCAAAATTCTATATGCACCTCTCCTTTTCCCCATACTTGATACATACCCCGCCAATCTCATTCTCCTCGATTTGATCACCCGAATAATGTTTGGTGATGAGTACAGATCAGTAAGGTCCTTATTATGTAGTCTTCTACACTTCCCTGTTGCCTCGTCTCTCTTAGGCCCAAATATCCTCCTCAGCACCCTATTCTCGAACACCCTCAGCTGTTATTTATGATTTATTGAAATTACTACAAAAAATAAAAATACAAGTCTTGATATTGATGTCACTGATTTTTATATGTGTGAATCAGACTTAAACCTGACGTGAAATGTCAGACACAAATATTAGCCCACTCATTATACCCTATTTGATACTATTTAATCTGAGATAGCATTACCAAATAAACCAGAAATGAGTAAATAAACACAGTATCGTGTGCTACCTGTTTCAGCTGGAAAGAGGGGCTCTGATAAGTCTGTACATTATCGTCGAGTACTGGAGCAGCTGCCACCTATTAACTATTTGACAACACGCAAACTTATTGGCCATCTGCACTTTATTCATGAGCAGCATGAGAAGAATCTGATGCCAGTGGAGAACTTGGCAGCTATTTGGGGACCAACCCTAATGCATGTTGAGGTACTTGTTAATTTGGCCAACTGGTTTTGTGGTTACCAACTGCACAAGGTCACATTATTGGACTTTGGACTCCATTATGAGGTGGCACATGCTGGTGCGGTTGGTTGAGGCACTGCGCTACAAGCTGGAAGGTCGCGGGTTCAATTCCTGATGGTGTCATTGGAATTTTTCATTGACATGGTCCTTCTGGCAGCCCTATGGCCCTGGGGTCAACTCAGCTTCTAACAGAAATGAGTACCAGGAATATTTCATGTGGGGTAAAGGTGGATGGTGCACAGGGCTGACAACCTTACTACCCTCGTGTGCCAATTGTCTGGAAATCTGGGAGCCTCAACTTCCTGGAACCCTTAGTGCCTGTCCAAGCCAGTACAGGGATTGGTTTACCTTTACTTCATCATGAGCCAGTTCGTTCCAGTCAGCACCCTAGCATCTGTTGCAGTAACATTAAAATATTCAAACAAAAAATCATTGTATTGTGTATGAGTTGCACTTATTCCTGTATATTGTGTGTCATAGATAGTAGTTCTTTGGAGTGACTTTGTGCTGTGTTTGAATTTGTAGGGTGAAAACTTAATTCGGGCCAGGTTGGAGTCTGCAGTGGTAGCAGATTTGATAATATTATTTTTTCAAATCTTTGAAGTTGACGCAGCTGAATTATCACGTGAGAAGCGTATACTAGAAGTACTTGAGCGTTACCACTCTGCAAATAGTAGCACTCCACAAAATAAGCCATCTGGCGATCTGAAGATTTGGATACATCTGGAACGTAAAGACACCTCCAACTGTGTTAATGTAACGGTAAGTGTGGCTGTACTGCATAAGGTGGATATAATGTTGCTACTATGCCAGAGTATGAAACTGTGGAAATGTAGAAGGATGTGGGGGTTAAGATTCATGCATATGGGTTTTGACAATAGTGGAATTTGGAGGCAGTGGGGTTTGTGAGTACTAACAGAGGCTATTGGTTGAATAACTGCAGGTAATTCAGTAGGCACGGTAATTAAGTAGTGATGATTTTCGGCGAGTCTTCTGCCCTTATACTGCAAAGTGTGATACAATAACTGAACAGCATAACAGAGGCCATTGTGTTGAAGATGAGATGCAAGAATGTTTAAAATCGTACAGTCCATGAAATTGAGATTTACAGAGATTGTTTCAGCTGCCTACAAATCTGCCAATGTGTTTTGTCTTCAGTAGATATTGAGGAAGTCTGGTATTAGTATGTCTGTACGGAAGCCAATCCTGGTGGCCGTATGTTCTGAAGTTTAGGTCTGCAGTCACTCAGCTGGGATTGCGGGTTTGACTCCTGCCGGTGGCATGGATGTCTGTACCTTGTGAATGTTGTGTTTTGTTCAGGTGGAGTCTTTGTGACTGGCCAATCCCACATCCAGAGCAGTCCTATTAATGTGTTGTATCTAACTGTGCTTAATCTGCAAATCTCAACTGTAAGGCGGCCTAGGCTCAAGTAGGGCTGTTTTGCCATGGGGAAAAAAGGTCTGCACTGAAGCTTGTAGGACAAATTGTATTTGGTTCATTGAAGTCTGTTGTAACCCACACTTTATCTTGTCAAATTGGATTTTATCAGTTTTCACAAAGTTGTCCAGTGTTACAATAAATTGAGACATGCTATTATGCTTATGTCATTAAGGTACGCAAGTCTTATTTTTGACATTTGTTGGTATGCTGAATATTTGGCAGGGTACAAGAGAAATAATTTCTTTTGATTATGCCTGCATTTATGTCTACAATATGTGAACATTTGATGGCCAGTCATGTACAAAAGGTGTGAAAGGAAAGCATTTTGAATATTTCGTACATCTAAAATAGGAGGGCCACAACTAGAGAAGGTGTGTTATGACACTGTTTAGCAGTCTGTGTTGGTTTTTAACATAATGAATAGGGGTGATATTTATAGTTTCTGTCTTCCAGTAGGCAGCAGTTATTTCCATAGTTAGTGCAGTGGAATTCCTTTAATCTGGCACCCATAGGACCAGACAAGTGCCGGATTATCGAACAGTCCGTATACTGACTACGTTCTTACAAGCAGTTTTTTGTTTACTGCTGCTATACTTGGGTTGTGCAACTTATGAGAGTAGTATTTAATTTGGATACCTCCATCACTGCTGGTTGGGTCACCAGGACCCCTTTCAATTTTTGCTGGAGTTTTTTCAGAATCTACCAGGAATGCTGAAAGACCAGGAGAATGTGGATGAGGAATCTTCATAGGTGAAGAAGTTAATGGGGTAGGAGACATTGGGTCAGGAAATGCCACAACAGTCAATGTTCAGATACTCTTGAAGGCATTTTTGGAAGACTTCCACACTTGGGATTATGTTTCTCAACTGCTGAAGTATCAGGATTTCTGGAGTACCAGCTTCTGGATTAAAGGAATTCTACTGTATATGTGCATTATATACACCATACAGAAGTCTGATAGCAACTCTGTACAATTTGGTTCTTTGATAGACAGTCTTATTGTCTTAGTGTGTAATGTGCACTCCAGCTTTCCCCTTCTCTACTGTGTAATTGTCCACTAATCCACAAACCTCTTAATGACCTTCAGTTAAGATTCATTGTGTTTATTGCTGTGAACAGCAAACATGTCAATGATTTTCACTGTTGATGTGAACAGGTGGGACCGCAGAAACTGGCGGGAGAGGTGTGTTTCGAGCTGGCAAGTAAGACCTCCCTGCCAGCACATGAACTGTGTCTTGAAGAGGTGGTGTGTGGAGGAGCGCTTACACGACCACTGCATCACACAGAAAGAGTCCTGGACGTAGTGTTGCGCTGGGGCTATTGGAGTGATGTTGATCGTAAAGACAATTGTCTGGTTCTATGTCAGAACACAGTGCTTAAGGAAGCAGCCGGACAGGTGTGGAGTTAACATGTCTGCTGGTGATTATAGTGTCTTGTGGGGTATAGCTACTGACAGACAGTGCCAACGAGAGGGCAGGGAAGCAGATACAGATTACTGGGGCCTGTCGGTCCAGAAGGGGGCCTGGGACCTAACTATCTTGCGTATGTTTTAGTTCTTCGTAGCATCATTATTTGTTGATTGCATAAATTAACCCTTTCAGACCAAGCCCAAGTCACTCTGCAACTGAGAGTCAGTCTTTCTGATTTAGTGTAAAGATTTTTAGCTGGTTTGCCGCTGCGTACAAATTTTTCCACTGGGCTCTCAACCTGCTCTTGGTGGCCCTGCTGACAGCTGTAATAGTTTTTGAGTTATACCTGTTTAGCCGAAGGTGATTCATTTCATAACTCTTGGTTTAATTTATTTTTAGGGACTTTTAGCTTCAATTCGCAGTTTGTAGTGTGTTAACTGTAAGTGATGAGTACTGGGTTTGGTAAATTAATTACATCATTCACCTGCAGAGGTTTTTTAACACTTAAGTAAGGATATTATGAACGTGATCCTTACATGTGTGCCGTTCATGGTAATCTTCCTGTCTTTTTCAAAATATTGGTATCGGAGTATCCGTCAGTGGCTGTAAAGTATGTGAGTAGATCAGTGGGAGGGTTAATGGAGTGACTGTGGTTAGATATAGGAATTGTTATGTTGCTGCCTGCATCTTCAGGGTCCAAGAAAAGTTGAGTCCCTCTTGTTGTACTGCTGTGACCTGGAAGGTTGAAGCAGTGGACTTTTCCAAAATGATGGTAACTCTTTACTGTTCAGTATGGTAATGCAGCGTGGAAGATGAGAGTCTTGAAACACCAACAGGTTTTCCAGTAGTTTGACTATACAAAGAAGAATGATTTCTCACTCTGTAAGGGGTGCCTGTGGTGTAGACTAGTGTTTCCACAGTAGATCGATACTAATCAATAAATATAAACCCCTGTCAAGCCTGGAATTCTGACATTAATATAGAAGGATTAGTTTCTCCCATACAATAAACACACTCTGTCTTCATTACAGAGATCAGCTGTCAATTGCTGTTTATGGAAGTAATCGCTATTTATTGTAAGAATCTTACAGACCATAAATAGCCTACCAGACAGGGCAGAGTGCAGTGTTTTTCATCCTTTAAAAGACTCATGTTGTCATAAGCAAACACACATTAAAAAAAAACCTGAAATTCATTTTATATGTTTAGGCTACAAGAAAATTTACTGCATTTTTAAGTCATGCTGCATAATCTCTGTTTTATTTTCCATCAATTGCTGTTTATTTCAAATAATACATTTTTCTTGAACTGTTTGCAAAAATTTAAATATTGTCCTGGTCATATAAAGTTTAATGTTGAAGTGTATGGTACATAGAGTAACCACTGTGCTCTGAAGGGTTAAGGCCAGTCAGCCTTGTTTCTTACACTTTGTTGCGTTATGTATTGTTACATGTTGATTGTTATAAGCAGCAAGGTGTTCTGACAAATAAAAGAAAATTAATATTGTCAACTGTAGCGTTCTGAGTCTGTCCATCTACATTGCAGATTGATTTTTCTTCTGCAGGTCAAATATCTGTCGCCTTTGTGTGGGGATCTTCGTTTTGCTGATCGTAAAAGTAGGTCTTTCAAAACGTACCTCTTTGAATTCAGTCAAGCAAAACTTTGTTATTACAAGGACAAAAGGGTAAGTATAAAACGCAAAAAAATGAATCTGAGAGTGTATATTTTTCTGATTTTAATGTCTGGATTTCAGGATGTTATGATTTATGTCTTGTCTGCTGCTTGTAGGGTTCGGTAAAGCTCAGTGAGTGGAAAATTGAAGACATCGTATGGTACTTGGGGTATGAACCTAAGAGAAATCCACAAATGAGGTATGTACTTTGTTTTTCTGTACATTGCCATAATTCTGTAACGGACAGATGACAGTGTTTTAAGTGTCTTCCAAAAGTGTCAAAGTCTGAAACCTGAACTGATGGATCAAAAGTGTTCTCCACAAATGAGATGTGGATTTAAAATGTAAGTTTTTGATTTTCATGATGAGGAATTGTTCAGATTATTGTGTGCTGTGGTCTGACACAGCATAGTCTTGTAGGTGGGTACTGACATTTTTGAGTAACATGCTGCCTGCAGGACTGAAGGGTTAGGGCCAAGATTAACAGGTCGCTGACACTGAAGAGACGAAATAGGTTTAGAAGCTGGAGAAGGAAAACAAAAAGAATGAGAATAAATCAGTAGATAAAATGGGGAAGTGTAAGAAAATCTTAAAATAATTATAGACACTGTAAAAGTGAGTTACAAGAGTCCTTAATTGAGTTAACTTTAAAATGATTGGGTTGGTGTTTAAATTCTAGTGCATGGTTCATGGAAAACAGTATTATTTGAACAGAAAAAGATGACGTAGAATAAGTGGCATTTTGTGCAAAATAAAACAGAGATTATGCTGCATGTCTGAAGAGTGCCTAAATTTCCTTGTTGCCTAAATATATAAAGTGAATTTTTCGGGGTGTTTGTTTTTTACGCACATTCCCATATGCAAATGTAGGTCAGGTAAAGGTTGACGTCAGAACCAGTGGGAATTGAATAACAAAATATGCTGTTTGTGTTACAAAGTGTTACAGTCTGGAATCACACTGACAGTCAGATTAAAACTGGTTGAGTCTGTGCACAATAATTCATTAGTGAATGTGGCAAGATCAGTACAGTACAGATTACATGGCAGCAGACTAATTTGTAGAGATTAATTAATACAGGAGTTGGGCATTTGGAACAAAACCTGTGAAGTGTATTGGTACTGCTGTGTGCATAAGTTGTGATGTTATGGATTTGATTCCACAGTGACTGGAGGGAAGAAATCTGATTGGGCATTGAATATAGAAGGAAATTATTTTTATGTGAACTTAAGTTTTGAGATGGGAGTTCCATTTTATATTTGTGCAAGCGCAGTGAATATGTATTACTAGTTATATGCGAGAACATTCACAGAACACAAAATTTGGTATGCAGCTACACGTACAGCGTACTTGCGACTCAAAATTTTTCATTAGAGGCAAACGTCTGAGTTGTGATAGTAACATTAAGTGTTTATACTCATTCTTAATCTTGTTTAATGTTGCAGATGGGCGATCACGTTCATTGACAAACATGATAAGCCAGAGAGGTAAGTTAAATAATGTTCAGTGAAGTTGTTTCATTGTCTCTGAAATGGGAGTGCTGTCGTCGAGTGGGCTGAACACATGCTTTGTGGGTGGGAGGTCGCAGCAGATCATTGGCATGTAGACCAGGTATCCTGACAGGTTTTACTCAGTTACTCCTGGCAGATGGTGCACTAGTTCCTTGAATTAGTCTACAACTGGTTCTCACAACATTGCTTCTGAAGTTTCATGTCTTCTGGGACTTGATGCTATGTTGTTAGGCATATAGTTCTTGGTCAGGAGTTCCTGGTCTGAAATGACACGCCTGACAACAAAGCCTCACATCCCAAAAACTTGAATTGTCTCTCACAGTCTTTCCAATTTACTGCTGAACATTTTCTCATTGGATTAAGCCATAAGTGAATGAAGACTTACCTGTGACATAGAGTATTTGTTTATCAACGTCCTGTGCACTTCAGGTGTCACGGTATGCGCTGGTGAATGCAGGCTTTCTATGCAATAAAGTTGCTGTGCTCAGTTCAGCAATGAAAGAAAGACCCTGCGTGCCTTTAATAATGAGAATCGTACGTGAAATTTTTGTTGTATCCGTGACATGTGCCACACTTCCAGGTGATTTTGTGTGTCCTAACAATATTTGTGAACTCTATGAGTAATAAGGTTTCTCATTATGTAATTTTGTCATTCCTGTGTATTTCATCCCTCTTGTGATCATACATTTTGTCACCAGTTAGTTGTTAGTTGCTGTCAAGTTATTTTCTTCTTCAAAAATGAGATGTCATTTTTCACAATCACACAAAATAGCATGTAAAACTTATGTTTGTACAAATCTTATAGCTAAAAGGATGAGCATAGATTTTGTGCTAATGGTGATTAGCATGGTGCATGGTTTGTGTTCAGAAAGTCCTATTCAAATCTTGGCCCAGACACTGTCTCAGTTCATCTAAGTTTCTTATAGTCATGAGATCTGAGGTTCTCACAGTTGGTGCTGATGGAAATTTAAGTCTTCTGGGATGTTATGCCATGTTGACCGGTTTTCTTGGACTGCTCGATGCTGACGATGGGGGCAGTACAATTTTCCAGAGTGTGGAACACCTTTTTTTGAGTTAGTATGGCATAACATCCCAGAATACATGAGTGTATCTCATGGTTATCCTCTGAGAAAAACATCAGTTTTGTGCCTCAGAATAAATCACAGTTGATTTTTCCTGAATTCTTTGTGATTCATCATTCATACAGTCTTTCTACCAAACCTGTGTATTGAAAACCATCATTAGATGATGCAAAAACTAATCCCTTTCCTATTGGAGTTCGTGTTGTGTGTGTTGAGCAGTGCTAATTGAAAGTCTGCCAGGTCTGTGCTTTGTTAAGAGAACAGCACATAGTGATTAAATTCAGTCATTCAATCCTGGCAAGTAATCTGGCTGTGATAAAGTTTGCATAAACGGTGTAACCGTAAACTGTTGTTCTAATTGAGATGTTAAAATTATGTCAAACAGGTCCAAGGAGAATCCATATTTTGGATGCACAGTTGCTGGAACATCAAAAGAAGAGCAGGTTCGATGGATAGGAGCAATGTTGGCTGCAGAACATCCACAGAATGTGCTGCCATCTCCTGTCCTCCTGCAGTAGTGTGTAATTGACCTTCCTGCATATGTCACAGTGGTAATGCGTATGAAATGTATAGAGGGTGTTTGCCTGTCCAGAGTTGTGTTGTGATTTTTCTTGATGCCTCCATATAAATACTGGAACAGTACCTTATAATAGGCTGTGGTCACTTTGTCTGACATCCTTTACGATTTCACATTCATAATTGTCCTTGCACACACTATTCGTCATTGTGTAACTTCAGTAATTGATACAGATTGTGAAATAACAGTCTGAAAATAGGCACATAGTGTGAACCTTTGGGAACCCAGTTTTATTTATTAACCTGTCATCCGGAGACAGGGCATCGTAAATCTCCCTCTTCTACAGTGCTCGCAGCTGTATTTGAACTGGGCGGGGGGTTTATAGTATTAATATTTTGAAGAATTGTGTGCATGCTTTGCAGCTTTGGAATGATCTCGTGAAATAACGTGGCATGTTGTCAGTAGCATTTAAAAGATTCAAAATATGAAAAATCCCATGGATAAGTTGTTTTATGTGCTCTCCTTTTTTGGGGGGGAAGGAGAATGGGAAAGGATGAAGCAGGAAGTATATGTCATATATTTCCAGGTACCATCGCAGTATTTATTTAAAAGGGGTGAGAAAAATCATACAAATCATCACATAGGATAGGCGTTGTTGACATAAAAACTTGAGTCACAAGTTTTAATGCTCTACAAACCTTCCTGGTCATGAAAACAATCCATTGAAAGTTATGAATTGAAAGTTACCCCTCTGGACGCAAATTTTATTTTGAAAGTGAAAGATTATTGTGTTTTATATTAGTAATCAGTTGCCATCTGGTGTATTCAGAGTCTACTGATGGTAGTAGACCATTGTTAGTGACATCTGATAAAACTAGCAATAGTGATGCGTATGAATTGACATGTATACCTTGTGAGGAGTTCTGAAGGGGATGTATGCGCATATTGCCTATAGAGCCTTATTATTAAGTTACTGAACTGTGTTGTGTCATAGTGTAAGACACAACCTTGTACTGTGTGCATGTGTGTGTGTTATAGTGACACTGCTTGTTTCTGTAGATCTTGGTTTTCCGTATTTTGGTCTCTTACACTATCATCGTGTAGGCACCGTGAGTGCTGTGTGTAGATCTCAGTACAGTCACGTATTTTTTTCCTAGTTTCCAACCCCTCCACATAAAATTAGCCCTTCTTGTATTGTACATAATGCATTCTGGGATTTTCCCTTGTATGTCATTTGTAATGTATTCTGTGACCTCGTTTCCTGCCTGTGCATGTGGGATGTATTTGATTATTCATTTACCTTGCTGACATGTCAGTTCTCATTAATGGTGCTAGATGGCAGGATGGTTTTAGCACTGTATTCTCATGTTTTGGTTCCTGTGACTGTTCCTAGATGGCATGAATTGTTCTTTTCTCTCGTGTGCTCTTATTTTATTTCATGTGCGTGATGCCAGGTGGCATGAATGGTTTTTTTTTTCTGTACTGTGAAGATGTATTTTTTTATATATGAAAGCACAGTCTTTCAGAATTTCAGTAACTTTTTACAAAATTCGAAGCTAAATTTACATAAAACATAATGTGTATCTGATTTTGTTTTAAGGCACCTAAAATACATTTAAGCAAGTACAAATACTAGAATTTAAATGTATATCTTCTCTAAAGAAGATAATTGAATCAGCGTGGTATTTATGAATTAATGCGCTTCATTTCTGTTAAACAATACATGGAATGATGTGTCTGAGTTTTAAGACCAGATTTAGAGAATGTTTAAGGTGTCAAATGGGACATATACAGCTCCAAATTTATATATATATATATAGGTATATATATATATATGTAGGTAATCTGTTTTACCGTTAATTAGGCTGGTGCTTGTATAGTCAAGTACATTTGTCCCTGTACTTCATTTAGCACGTTGCTGTAAAGGTGTATGACAGAGTAGAGGTATAGCTCCAAGCATTCTTAACCTCAATGCCGGTTGGATGTGAGCGGTTGGCTTCATGCCATGGCTGCGTTCCAGTCACAGAAAGGGCTCCTAGTATACCAAGTGGGTGGGTTGGATGGCCCTCCATCCCAGTCTGGTACTGTGGTAAAAGACATATTTCTGTTCCGGACAGGATTCGAAACCCAGCCCCTCATTTGTCAGGCCCATAGCCTAGTCACTGTACTGACTGAGCGTTGTCATGATCTGTATGTAAAAAAATTTTTAATTTTAATTCTTCAGGATAGTTTCTATTCTACCTGTTTTGTGACAGTATCAAAAGACATATTACTGTCATAATTTACGGTAGTTTTGGATGTAAATGTTGCAGTCCAAGAATTAGTGTAATTATTGTCATGTACATGAATTTGTCGATGCACAATGCATTGGAAGTACCTACCTGGTGAAAATCTGTTAGACCAAAATATGGTGAAGAAAAACTGAAATCATGGGGTTGGACAATGAAGTTATAATTGTTAGATGGTGTACTTCACACTGTGGCATTCTTCAAGTAATATTGGTTACTGTTTAACTTGTGTGTCACAGTTGATTATCTGTGTCATTGCAGTTTTACCCAGTTTGTCTGCTCTGCCGCAGTCTTGTTGTTTTCCCTGTGTATACAATGGTAGGAATTTGTGGGAAGTCATTCACAAGAATCAAGCAGTCGTCGGAAGTCCCTACGAACATACTTAGAGAGAGATGGGGTTGTGTCATCTCATATGTGTTCATGTTAGAAATTTGGATGATATGTTAACATTTTGTTTCCTGCACACGTAAATTTTGTATTTTTAATGCAATCATGTGCTAAATGGTTAAGTGTCTTCACAAAGATGAAAACCTGGATTTGGCATGGGTCATTGAAGAGTGATGTTTCACTCTGTGTTAATAGTGAAGTTACTTTAATTGTCATGGACTTTTTTTCTTTATCCATTGCCAGTTGTCTGGATAAGAAGTAACTTTTGATACTTGCGGACAGCTCCTGTGTGGGCCCTGTTGAGTAACTTTAGTCCCTACCAGTGGCTCTGCCATGTGTTATAAACTGGTACAGTTCAGTGGACAGGCGACACCCATTCTTAGTACCTAATGTGCCTCAGCACTGCCATCTGTTAACGAAGTGCCTCAACATTAGCATTTTAAACACCTGATTTTTTGTCCTACTTCATAATAGTTTTGCAGTTTTATAAAAAGAAATGCGACGGGCTTAAGTCATTGTTTTGTGTGTTCTGATGCCTGTAGACATAATGGAGCATACCAGTATTTCAGAGCAACATGTTGCCACTGTCATCAGGCTGAAATCAAGGTACGGGTGTTGTGGGTTATATACACAGGTTTGAAGGAAGACCCGTGAGGTGGTAAGGAGATGGAACTTGATGCATGTGTGCGCGCGCGCGCTTGTGTGTGTGTGTGTGGGAGGGGGGGGGGGGTATTTAATGATGCAGCAAACAACAAAGTTTATATAGCATCGGTGATGAATGGATGAGTATGGAGGATTGGTGGAATGATACTGACGGGAAAATTGATGTATACAGAGCAAAATCTGTCGCATAGCCACTTTGTGCACCACAAATCTCGCATGGACTGGGCCAGTTGTAATGGTGCGCACATCACAACCCAGAAGACCATAATCTTAATTCACACTGCCATAAGGACTTCAGATCATAAATACTATGGGGGGGAATTCAGAAGGCTAGAAAAGCAAGGAAAAATAAAGTACTGTGTATGTATGATGCATTATATATTTAAGATTGATAATATAAATAGAGATGTGAGGTCATGTACCCCTACACTTAGGCAGTCCCTTATCCCTGTAGTGCACATATCAAGGGCACTACGTGTAACGGACACCTGTTTATTACCTGAAGAAACGCAGCCTCAAAAACACTCAGTATCTTTTCACTTATACAGTGGAAAGTACCAAACAGAATGATGTTGGTGTCATAAGCCTTTAATACCACATTGTTTATATGTCTGTAACATTTCAAAAGTGACAGAAGAATAATTTAAATTGGGGTTTGTAGGGTTCTTACTACAACTAAATTTTTTGAGGTCACGTGAATAGATTGTTGTGTTTAGAAAGTTGTTCATGAACAAGATTGATTTGGTAAAGAATGTTTGTTTGAATGGGTCAGAGTTGATTCTTGAATTAGTGAAACAACATATGAGATTCGAGGTTCATGTAGCTGTGGGTGTCAAGATTACGGCGTCCTGGTGTGTGACACTGTTTAGTTCAGCATATGGATACCACTGTTTTAGACAGACAAGAGCTGGGCTAGAAACGGCATCTTTTGCCCTCTTGATGGGGACAGTAGCTTCCTCTGAAATTTTATTTTCGTCTACAAAACTACATGACATTACTTCCCACAAGATGTGAATCTTGATGAACTGAAATGCAGTTGATTATTTCTTTTGATGGAATTCTAGATTTTATGCTGGATGAGTCGTGTACAGTATTTAATGTTAATAGGTTCGTAGCTAATGCAGCGTATTGTATTACAAACAAAGCATTTTGTAAGTGAATAACTTAATGTACAGTGTCTCTACTGGATCATCATATAATTCCAGTTCTTGTTTGTATAACAATCAAGAGTTCTTGATCATTTAAATCATGATGCAAGATTTAAAGGTCATACAGTGTTCAGTGTTATGATTTTGACCATCTGGGATGTGTATTTTGGTAGCTACATAGTTCAGGAAGCCATAAAACTGCATCGCGTCACGTCGCAGATCATCATGATTGTAATATAAATGAGGAGTCCGTAAGGGATAAAATTTATTCATCTCTGCAAGCTTCTCTTGATTCTCATGCATTTAGTAATAATTTAGTTTATATGGAAAAGAGACTAAAGCAGTTATTTTTGTATAATGTGATAACGGCCTTACAGTGTAAGTATACTGTAGTAGTGAACAGTGAAACCTGCCTAAAATAGAACCTGAATTGAAGTGGCTGTCACAGTGCACCTGGTTTGAAGAATGTTGTGGAGTGAGAACTAATTAAACACTGTGATAAGGGGTGTTGTTTGACACTGAAATGGAAGGGAACAATGAGAATTTGGCAGAAACTGGTTGACTTCATTGTTTTGTATGCTTCCTGAAATATGTATGGGAGCAAGCAGGTCTGTCAGACATGGGAAAGAAAGGAAGCCCACCTGTCAGTGATTCATACGCGCATTGGTTTAGTCAACTACTGGAAAAATGAGAGCAGAAATCACAGAAGGAAAGAAAGATGAAAAATTGGAGAAGTGTCATGCTTCGTAATTTTGTAATGCATATGGTATGGATTTTTCTGATCCCTTTTGATTCTGTTATAAGCAGGTTTTACTAGATATGCCCGCTCGCGAGTGTTTGTTTGTTTGTTTGTTTGTTTGTAAGAACTAAGGTTTTGCTGAAGTCCGTTTGTGATGTGGTTGTGTTTGTAACCCGCTTCTCTACACAGTGAAACTGCCCTGTAACACACATAATGGAGCTTTGTGTCTTATACTGCTCACCCAATATTTTTAGGATGATGAAACAAAGAAGGATGAAGCATAAATGGGAAAGAACAGAAAGGCATGCAAGCTCTTGGCCAGGAAATCTGAGGGAAAGTGGACACTTGGAAGACCAAGGCATTGATTGGAGGATAATTTCGAAGTGGATCCCAAAGAAATAGGACAGTATAATCGTTAATTGATTTATTTCATTCTGCACTCTGTTACTCAAATATGATGGTATGGTGTGTGCCAAATTTGTTTAGCTTGGAATAAGAATTACTGGCAGGCTTTTATGACCTCAGTAATGAACCATTGTCTGAGGAACTGCCAGCATCCGAAGAAAATAGGTATTCCATGCGGTTAAGAACTGCAATTTGTGACTTTTACAGGGTTGGTTAGTTATTGTGTGGTGTTCATTTGGATATGTGGATGTCGGTGCTGTCTTTAAATGCTGTGTTAAACTGATCTTTTGTTCACTTTTATAGTGAAACCAGATAATGCAAAAATGAAATTTGGCACAGTAGCATATACAGAAGTGATGGTGCATATCTGCCTAAGCATAAAAGATAAAGTGTATGCCATACAGATGTTCTTTAATCCACAGATTTTTTATACACAATTGATGTACCATTTTACTGATCATCGTAACAGTACCATTGCTTTCTGTGTTGCGTCAATTGTTTAGTGTTCCAGAAATCACGGAATGTTTCATAAACTGGATCTTGTTGTGTCCACAGGTGCCTGGTGAGGAACATTCATTGAGTTAGGGCTGGTAGAAAGAGCTGTGTGCAGTCACTCAACCTATTGAGACATCCGGTTATTGAGAGTGACTGTTTGTGTAGGACACACGTTGATACATGCAGCCCTTGTTTTACGTCTTTTTGCTTTAACATCACCTTCCAATATGCGCCACTTCTTAATTTATGCCCTCTGATTTTCATTTGAACACCCTTTGGCTGGCTGCACTGTGCTATGTTAACTTGTACCTATTCCATTATTTCTTATGGGAATATCATGTTTTTATTTATATCTTTTTGCTTTACACCCCACTTTTTCAGGGATGCAACTAGGGCATAGAACAAGGGCTCGGTGTATGTGCTTCAGGATGAAATATGATCCTATTTCTGAAACACTGTGTTGCTTTTAGAAGACTAGACATTGGACTGAGGACAGAAAGGAAGTAATCTTCAACGTGATATGACTAGTATCTTTGTGCCTTAATTTTCACCCGTTACAGTGTGCAAGATCATCCCCTTTGCTGTATTACCCCCACCTCTTGCATATATTTAATATCTCACACAATTCGTCATCCTTATCTTGTAGACACTTTTTTGTTTTTACTTTGTACTTACGTTTTCTTTGTACTTCTTTATATGTAGGAGTTTTATCTTATTGTATATGATTTCAGGTACTGTATTACTTTTATTGGTCACCCCTCCCTAGAATCCTCACTTTCCCATAAGTCTTTACTCCCACAGGTGACATTTTTGTCACCTGTGGGTTAAGACAGCAGCATAAAGCAGTGTAGTTAGCAGAGTGCATGTTAGTCATAATTAACCCCTAATTGCATAGACTGCATTCCTCTCTTAATTCTTCTCAGCACTCATAATCATTTGCTATGCAAATATCCCGTTTAATAATCAAACTGTATGTTATTTTATATAATCATATACATTTATAAAAACAATGTATATTTTGTAAATTATACTTTTAAAAATGGCCATATTGCATATCAGAGATGACAAGCAGAGGATGGAAGAGAAAGAACAGTGTTGCTAGTTTATTGTAGTGTGTAAGATGCAGCTAATGATAGAGTGATTAATTTAACCCATTGCTGCTGCAGTGGGATGTCAGTATTCTGGTGATATAAGACCAGTTAATTTTAATTTTATCAATACATATGTTAAGTGGAGGAGATGATGGTTGATTCCGCTAAATTCTCAGTGGTAAATCCTGATATGAGGGTCAGGTCCGGTGGAAGGTTACACAGTGCGGCTGTGTACTGTTCCAGCTAGTCCAGACTTTCAGGTAAGGATTCGCTACAGCATGTTCTGCAGCATTAGGCACAGCAAAGGGTTAGTATTATGTCTCACTAACACATGGAAATATAAAATATGCCCAGCCCATGTTGTATGCCTCAGTTGCATTCCTGAAAAAGTGGGCATAAATAAAAATTATATTCCCTCAGAAGTAAGGGGTTAGTGTAACAGAACGTGGCCAGCCAAAGGGCATTAAACCAAAAACGACAGCGCATAAATTAAGAAGCACTGTAAATTGGCAAGGGACATTAAGCAAAATGGCATAACAGGTGGGCAAAAAACAAGGGCCGGATGTAACTGTGACTGTCATGTAGACAGAAAGTTTTTATCACATTTGTTCTCTAAGTAACAGTGCCCTCCCAGCAAGCTTACTTTTCAGTACCAAAGATGACTCAATACATCTTATGTCATGTGCTGAAATAGTATCTTTTCGTCCTGCTATCAGAAACCATCAGAGTTTGTAATACAGTTTTTGGGAAGTCGCTATGTACATGGGTTGAATTAAAATACCTGCCCCTTAGGAATTTTAATAAATATGTGTGAGAAAAAATCATAAATGTTTGAATACTTGGCGGTTTTGATTAATGTGCCTTTTTGGAGCCATTGAATTTTTGAGCACTATATTATGGCACTGCAAATTCTTTTGGCATATTAACATTATATGGTTTATTTTAGAAATAATCTAGGATTCCTATAAGACCCAATTTTTGGATTGTCTTAAACCTTTTTCTTCATGTGTTTGATAGTAATGTGTGTTTGTATAGTTTAAAAGCTTGTGTTTGTCTCTGCCTAGATGAAGATTTCTGGTGCGTTAGTTTGAATTGGCATTAAATGCCTACCAGTGAACGGTCTGATCCATCCATCCTGTGTTGCCTGACTTCTGAAGCACACCTGTAAACACCATAACTACATCTTGTGTGCTAAATCAAATACTGAAGAAAATTTTTAACAAATCTTATGTATTTTTGCTGCTGTTATATGTAGTCATACTTATTTTTTTAAGTATGTTATAAATTAAGCTATCTAATTGTGTACACAAGTTCCTTGGAGTGTTTTTATAGTTTTTTATTAATCACTGTTGTTATTTACACTTGTATACATATGAACTTACATGTCATATAAACTATAAAATTTGTATATATTTAACACCAGTAAGATCTACAATCAATAAAGCATAAGTAACATGAACTGGCTTACAATTAAGTGTTGAATGTTGTTCTTATAGATATGGAGAAATGTCACTGTCCAGTTCCAGTAAATGCACTTAGCATGATGTAAGTATCACATCTGGAACGGAGGAAATGGCTATGATGCATTCATCTGTTAGTGCTGAGGTTAAGATTAAGTGGACCTATACCTCCACTCCCCTTGTGCCTTCATGACTTGGACAGGAAAAACCTTACCTGTCATATGAACGAAGATGTAGCCAATTGGGAAGTTTAATTCTCTGCAGATGTAACAGAGAGACAGTATTTGTAAGTATTTAGAACTAGATGTAAATGGGGAAATCAGGCACTAACCGTGTGTGAGGTTATAGAAGAATGGAATGGGAAAAGTAGAGTTTTCTGAGGAGAAGAGAGTCATTGTGTTAGTAGGTTAGCATTTATTGGACTGTGTGCATGTATGTAGGGATGAGGAGGCAGAGACCGATGTAAATGTATGGAAAGACTCTGGTGTTAACACGGGCTAAGGTATCGTGAAGGCGATCTAGAGCACAGTGAAGTGACATGATGCTTATACCAAATCACGTGAAAATCAGGAGACATTGGAGGGGCATTCTTCGTAACAACTAACCAGTGCCCTGGGTAGAATACATATCTGATGTATGTTAAAGACCCCAACATATGTTTCGACAACACGTTTCTGTGCTCAGGGGGTTCATCACAAACGAATTCAAGAACATCACTTTAATCTACATGTGTAAACTGATGTGGTGTTTTTTATATTATTCATTTCCGTGCATATGATTAATATAGCAAAACAGATCGAACTTACGCACAATATTATTATTTGTTTGTTTATTTACCTTTTTTGTTCTTCTTCTCCCCGACATGTTTCGGCAAGTAACTATGCCATTATCAAGGGGGCTGTATCAAAACTTACATAAGATGTGCATGAAATGTGACAAAAAATATTATATTAAACTTTTAAAATATATAGAAATGTATATAAAATAATGTAGAATATATTAGATTTTAAGATTTTAAAATCTTAATATAATATTTTGTAGTCACATTCATGCACATGTTATGTAAGTTTTGATACAGCCCCCTTGATAATGGCATAGTTTCTTGCCGAAACATGTCGGGGAGAAGATGAACAAAAAAGATAAATGAATAAACAATAATATTGCGCATAAGTTGGATCTGTTCTGCTGTGATGTGATGTTCTTTTATTCCTTGGTGATGAACCCCCTGAGGATGACACATTGTTGTCGAAACATATATGTAGGGGTCTTTAATGTATATTATATATGTATTCTATCTAGTACATTTGTTAGTTGTCATGAAGACAGTGACAAGATGCGCGGTGTTTAGAATATAATATAAGGGGGCACGTTTTGGCCGAATTCTCTTAAAACGAAGGGAGGCTGTAATGCTATCGAGACGCCGAGGTCTCAAGTGGCATGTTATCTGTACTGAATTAAACACAAATCTGCCATTTATTGTCTGCATTCGAATAAGTGGACAGACGGACAAACGCAGATTCGTAACAAGAACGCGATTTTGTGAGTTGCTTGGTTTCGTGCTGGGCGAGCCATGACCGCGGCTAATCACAGAGATAGCGGGCCCGCACAAGCTCTAAAGCTTACACAGTAAGCCATATAACCTAATAACGAGTCTTCAAATTTGACGTATTTTCCATTTGTTCCGTCCCATTCTACCGGCAGTGCTGGTAGCCGAATCACATTACGCGGAGCGCGCGTCTATCCTCTGGAGGGACCGCGGGCGGGCGCGGTGGCGGTGGCGGGGGGGGGGGGGGAAGAGGAAGGGGAACTTTTCGTGTGACAGGGACAGAAACTATGAATTGATGAAAAGGTAGACGCGTTTTCTTCGTATCTGTGTTCTGAGTCATTCAGACAAATAGTTCGGAGCTGTCACTGGAACAAATGTGCTGGGCGTTGTTGTGTAAGTGCCCAGGTGTGGCGGGAGGGGGGGGGGGGCTGTGACTGATCACAAACTGTCTTGAATCTTGCGAGTTTTGAGATTATCGCACCGGAGTAGGTAAGGATACCGTAATACTGCATCAGTGGGTAATCGGACCCGACGTTTCGACGCTTGAGCTATCGACCCTTCGAAACGTCAGCATGCGGTTATCCACAGACTCAGTGTCATGTTCCAGATAAACGCAACCCTTATCTTGAATAAACTTTGAATGGTTTCCTCAGTCATCACGATGGATTTCGTCTGTCTTGTCTTTAGTAAGCTCCCTGTCCTTTCACTATTTCGGGAAAAAAAGTTTTGCAGTTGAAACAGTGTCATTAAATAATTGAAAAATGGCAATTTTGATTGATGAAGCGACTTCAGCAATGATACAAAGTTGAACATTTTTACGTTTTAAAGCCTAGGTTGACCTGAAGTGTATGTAAAGACTCAGTCCGTACCGCGCAGTAAACACACTCCATCTCGGTTATAAAAACCAGTCAATGCTGTATAGGGAAGTAATCGCTGTTTGTTCTGAGATCCACACAAAACACATAAATACACTGTGTGGACAGAACGTGGCATTTAAATACCCAGTCCGTACCGCGCAGTAAACACACTCCATCTCCGTTATAAAAACCAGTCAGTTAATGCTGTATAGTGAAATAATCGCTCTTTGTTCTGAGATCCACACAAAACACATAAATACACTGTGTGGGCAGAAAGTAGAATTTGTGAATGTTAAACCTGGTGGTGCATAAAGTAACCACTGGGCTTTAGAAGGTTCAGTGCAATTAAACTGAGACGTTATTGACTGTCTTGTTGTGTCTTTGGAATTTTGTATCATTTCGATGCAAATTTTTCGTGTGATAACATCAGTTTGATAGTGCTGTACCAATTAAAATTGACACTCTGCTTGAATAAACGTCGTTAACGTCGCTGAACGGGTAACAAGGTAGACCTTTTGATGTGTATTTTTATAATTCACGTGTTTCAAATTTAACGGTAGCTGGAACTTGTAAAGAGAATCTTCAAACAAAAAAAAGGGGGGGGGGACGGTTTGTAGCTGTAATAGATTTTGAAGTAACCCCCCGTCTTTTCCCCCCACCCTTTAAAATTGCATAATTCTGTTTACATATCTGTAGACGTATTGATTTATACTTCTCACCAAACAATGTTCAGGTAACCAAATCAAGGAGGATGGGATGGGTGGGGCATGTTGCACGTGTGGGGAAAAGATAAATGCGTACCAGGTTTATGGTGGGAAAACCTGAACAAAGTAGGCCACTCGAAAGACATAGACATAGATGAGAGGGTACGATTAAAAGTAATCTTAAAACGATGGGGTAGCGTGGACTATATTTCTCTGGCCCAGGCTAGGGACAGTTGGTGGGCTCTTGTGAATACGGCAATGAACCTTCAGGTTCCATAAAACGTGGGTAGTTTGTGTGACTAGTTGAGAAACTGTCAGCTTGTGAAGACGGACTTTGCTCCATCGAGTTACTGAGGCCTGCGTAGTTTCAGTAGCGACGAATCTGAGTATCTCAAAACGTAAATTAACCCTTTAAAGACGGAAAGTATCTGTTTTATATAAGGACTCAGTGCGTACCGCGCTGTAAACACTCTCCACTTCGGTTATAAAAACCAGTCTCCTAATGTTTTATAAGGCAAAAGTTGCTGTTTGTTCTGAGATCCGTACAAAACACATAAACGCAATGTGGGCACCACGTAGAATTTTTTAATGTTAAACCTGGTGGTACGTAAAGTTACCGCTAGGCTTTAAAATGTTGAGCTTCGTCGAATCAAAAGCAAAGACAAAAAGAAAGCAATGACGAAAGAAATCACATATTGGCATAACGGCACCGTATCGATGTGTGCTCTTTGTCGTTCTGTTATTTGTGCTGTTTCTGTTTTGAGCCACTTGGCTGTTGACTTGACACGTTGATAAACAATAATTGAATTCCATTGTTATTGCTCGGTATTGTCTACTTGTGTCCATCCCAGTAGCCACGCGGTCTGAGGTGTGGGTCTGCGGCCGCTCGCTTGCTGGGACTGCGGATTTCGAATCCCGCCGGGGGGGAGGGGGAGGGCATGGATGTCTGTCTCTTATAAGTGCTGTGTGTTGTCAGGTAGAGGTCTCTGCGTCGGGCTGATCACTCGTCCAGAGGAGTCCTACCGAGAGTGTGGTGTCTGAGTGTGATCGGGAAGCGTCGATAATGAGGAGGCCCTGGCCCACTAGGGGCTGTTGCGCCACGGGGGGCGGGGGAAGTTAACTACTTGTATTTGGGGGGGTGGGTGGGTGTGGGAGATTATTTAGAATCTGTCGGACTGTCTGGGTATTTTCGGGTTCTCTCACTTTCTGCTGTTGAACTGCAGAACAGTGCTGTCAAATAGGGTACGGCAGCCTCTCCTGATTCTCAAGTAGCTGTAGGTCATTCGACATTCTGTAACGTCTGCAGTAGTTAAATAACCTTACAAGATGCTATATCGGATATCTGAAAACCAAAATTTTGGTAATTATGTATAAAAACAGTTAAAGAGCCAACAATGTGTTTTACCTCACTTTATTCAATCAAGAGGTTAAAGTACCGGTTTCGGTCCGTATGCAAGACCGTCACCACGTTTTAACTTCACGTTTGATAACAAATTCTATGTATCATACGGTCACTAACTGCTCATCGTTCTAAACTTCAGTATATCCAATTATATTACTTTTAACCTATTTTATTCATATCTTTTAAATATACATTCATGTATATTTTTAACCCACTTTGTAAAAGTGAAGGCCTCCACTTATATGATATATAGAGTTTGTTATCAAATATGAAGTGAAAACCTGATGATGGTATTGCATACGGACCGAAACCGGTATTTTAACCTCTTGATTGAATAAAGTGAGGTAAAACACATTGTTGGCTGTTTGACTGTTTTTATACATAATTGTTTGATATATGCAAACGGGGATGTCCAATATCAAAATTCAAAATTTTGGTATCACCCAGTACCGATACATTTCTGAACTTCCTTCCCAGTTTGCTGGCTGTCGTGTTCATTCTAATGACGTCAGTGGGGCTGTTGACAAACACAGATGGCGTGCGTCACTGAACACGCTGTCTTACCTTAGCAGACGACATTAGCAATTTCGGTGTTTGTACTACTGGCTGTGCAGCTTTCTTGCGTGTGTTCGTAAGAAGTCATTTTGAAAAGTTCGCCATTCGTGTGTTGAACACGTGTGCTTCTTCGTCATACAAATTGTAGATTTTAAGACCAGCGTATACGTCAGTAAATAAGTTTACATTTCTTTCCTGTACTGGTGTTTTGTCTTGAAATATGAACGCACTGTAGTCTAGCTGAGTCACTGGAAGAATAGGAATTATTTAAAAAACAAACGGCCTCAGGACTTTGGCTGGAGCTTATTAAGTTTTTGTGCCGTTTACGTACCTTATAGTCGCGTAGCATACGTTTAACCCTTTAAAGACGAAGCGTATCTGTTTTATATAAGGACTCAGTGCGTACCGCGCTGTAAACACTCTCCACTTCGGTTATAAAAACCAGTCTCTTAATGTTTTATAAGACAAAAGTTGCTGTTTGTTCTGAGATCCATGCAAAACGCATAAACGCAATGTGGGCACCACGTAGAATTTTTTAATGTTTAGCCTGGTGGTACGTAAAGTTACTGCTAGGCTTTAAAAGGTTAAAATAACTGACATCTGTAACCAAATTATCCGACTATTCGTGTGTTGTTACTTCTGTCAACAGAAACCACCGGACCACTGTGTACTATACAGCGTGTTTATGAAGTGCTGTGTTGTGTCGTATTTGGAAAAAGTGAAGTTTTTTATTTCTCGTTTTGAGAGAGGAAATACGTTGCATATGTGGACTTTGTGGATGGTGATATATACAGAGCATAGGCAGTAAGTCAGAATTTCTTGGCGTCCTTCAAACAGCGAATATGTGGTGCCTGGTAAGTAAGGGAAAATTTATCATTATTCTCAAAATCTCTGTTATACTGATTTTTCTGAGGAAATTTTCTGTATCTTGTGTCCGTCAACCATAGCTATTGCTTACATTGAACGCTACTTGTAACTTATAACGTGTCGCAGAAATTCGTTATATAGGCTATACAGGGTGATTCAGGAGGAAGGGTCAATATATTGGCAGGTGACAGCATCGATAGTTGTGAGAAAAAAATCATATGAACCTGTGTCTAATTCTGAGTGGTTACCGAGATACAGCTGTCTGAATCTACAAATACAAAACACTGTGAATAGTAATAAAGAAAGACAAATTGCTTACTCTTAATTTATAGTGTTAACATTATTGGAAGTAAGGAATAAAATATTGGATTGATTTTTGAGGCGTATTTACTGTGCTTAGAGGGTCCATCTATAGTTTCCGAATCAACTAGGGGACTTCTGGTGCCAAGATACAAACAACGACATGGGAATATTGTGTACTGGGGTAGAGATTTCAGCTTCCTAATCTTGTTACGCCACAATATGTACCACAATGCTTTTATTATTGTAACACTGCGTAGACGGGATATCGACGTCTGTTCCTCAAATAGCTGGAATTTCCACTCGCCGCCTCCCGGTTTATGAACGCGCACTTGGAACCTCATGCTTCCTTGCGGTTCATTCGGTGGGGAGTCGAGAGGTTTCTGCTCTGGCCACAAGGCAGGGGTCAGCCAGGTACTGGAGATACTTGAAGTGACCCCCTGGGAAATCAAGCATCCTCCTGCCCGCTACGTAAAGGAGGGGGGGGGGGGTGCTTATTTGTATCCTTCGCAAAATAACCTGTGTGGCAGCAGTCCGAATAAGACCGTGCGCAATGCGGCCAGCTCCACTGCGATCAACGCCTTCTGCGCTATTAACTAACCCACTGAAAACCTAAATGGTCAACAAAATATTTCTAACTTACTAAACGGTTAATTCATTGACTACTTAACTCCTTAAAACCTGGTGGTTGTTCTACTTACCGCCATGTTTAACATTAAGAAATTGGACATTTTTCTAGCCTTGACGATGGAACTGATTTTGTCCCGAAACGTCGGCATATATCTACCAGTCTACGCAGCGGAACAGCCTAGAAGAGAGAAGGGCTTCACACCGCGGCAATTGCAATGACAAGTTAAATACCTGATGATGGCCAGCAGAAGGCAGGCCGAAACATGTCGTGGTGAATAAAATGGAATGAAAGCTGTTTCTTGAAGTTGTGTTTCAAAATGCGGTGCTGGGGAAGAATGGAGAAGATTAGTTTGGCCCTTCGTGTGAGAAATGAGGAAGTATTACGGAGAGTCAAGGAGGAGAGGAATATCCTACATGCAGTAAAAAGAAGGAAAACTAACTGGATTGGTCATATATTACGTAGGAACTGTCTTCTAAAACACGTTATTGAGGGAAAGATAGAGGGAAGGATAGAAGTGACGGGAAGATGAGGAAGAAGACGTAAGCAGCTACTGGATGACATTAACGAAAAGAGATGGTTCTGGCATTTGAAAGAGGAAGCACTAGATCGCACTCTGTGGAGAACTCGTTTCGGAAGAGGCTGTGGACCTGTCGCAAGACAGACAACGGAATAAGTAAATGAAAGAAAGAAAGAAAGAAAGAAGGAAAGAAAGAAAGAAAGAAAGAAAGAAAGAATGAATGAATGAATGAATGAATGAATGAATGAATGAATGAATGATGAGATGACGTAATATCTAAGGGCTAAAGAAGAGTAAGACCAGCAAGAGGTCTGCCATAAATTTGAATGTTGGTCATTTGTTAGTTTTTGGCCGGTGACAAAGCTAACAGAGCTGGCGGATGGGCCTACTCTGTACGTGAGGTGTCAAGGGCGGGGTATTTGTTTGGTTTGGTCCACCAATCCGATGTCGCTATCACTGTGCAAGAGAGTCGCTTCTAGCCTTCGACTTGAAACCTTCACGGACCAAAAACTAACAAATGTCCTATAGCTAATTATATTTTTTTCGACGTGTCTTTTACGGGTTGTACCATCAGCGTAACGTGGGGTGGGCAAGGCGGGGCAAGTGCCGCCGCCCCCAATATTTCATCAACCTAGGAATTTTTTTTTTGGTTACTGAATTGAATAATGGCAAATAAAAAAAAATAGACAAAAAGGAAAATGAAAAACTTGCATTTTATGGGACTAATTTTCTCCTCTTTCAAATTTGACTCCTTCGTAAAGTAAAATTACTAATACCCATGGTCAGGTTCCCCCCCCCCACCTCCCACCCAATTGTTATTAGCCAAGTGACGCTTATGGGTTTTACTGTACCGACTTCCCAAATCATAGCTGCCTCTTCTGTCATGCTGCTTTATTTCAAAAGAACTCATCTGATTACCCCGACTTCTAAGTCTGATCACAATAGGGATAGTGCGTCAGGGACAATTCGTATGTGTGCGCTGTCAATAGAGTTGCAAATTGGCTGCTAATGTTGGGCGATTACATTCACCGTCACACTGCGACGTGATCCGACTCCGTCTGTTTTCGGTTATTAACACAGATTTAACCGCTGCCCAGCAATAACCAGAAATTTCATTTCGGCAAATGTAAAAGCATTTCATATATGTATATTCCCTAACCAAATACACTGTATGTAAACCTCAATCAGTGTGTTTATATATCGTATAATTTACTGTGGAATTCTACAACACGTGCAACTAAACACCGTGACACATTTAAATATAAAATCTACATAATTGGCTTTATTTTCCCCAAATGTAAGACTACCTCCTTCAAAATTTCAAATGTTTAGGAAAGCACGAACACCTATATAGGGGCCGCCCCCCAGTGTTTTCAGATGATGAATTAGGAAAAAACTCCTCGTCTTACATGGCGGTGTAGATGTTAGACCTATTTATAGCATTTAACACGAAGAAATACATGTAAGTTGAGATCTCCATTCTTCTGGGATGTAGTGAGGCGTCGCTGGGTAATTGGTGACTGCCCCGACGTTTCGAGACCATTACGTTGTATCTAAACGTCGGGAAGTAATAATCCAGTGACGCGGCCCCAAGTCCCAGAGTGGAGACCTCAACTACACCGCTATAAAACCTATAAGAAGTAGCACGAAACGTATTGCTGATATATAAATTGAGTGTCTCATGACATTCCATCTATATTGGTGATTTGACAGTGATAAAAGTTCAGCGTGTTAAAGTAAGAATTTAAATTGTTAACATCAAGAATTCCTTGATTAACTGCTAGTCGCGGAGTGACATTTTATACATAATGGGCCTGTGTTTGTTCTGTATTGTGTCTTCTCCAAATAACTAGAGAGACATGATTCGGTCGCAGTGCAAACAACGGCATGCCAAAAATCAAAACTTGGCAAGATTTCTTGCAACTGGTGAGCTCCCTTCTTCAGAAAAGAAGATTCCAATGTGTCGCGAAGAAATTCCACAAAACCGTGTCCTTAAATTAGTTGCAATGTAGTGTCCTTCTGAATCTCTTAACGTGTTGACAGTCGTGAATATTTGATACATTCTGAACTATGTAAACCAGTCATTCAAAAGCAGGAAACAATTTTTTTAATTATATATGTAACATCGAATTTTATATACATGTAAGTCCCTTCCTTTCATTGACTCTCGTGTTATTACTTCATGGGTGACAAGGGGGCACTCAAGGGGGCTCGGGGCTTCTCGGCTGCAGCCCCCCGCCCCATACCCAAAAAAGCTGAAATTTAAAAAAACACAGTTTTGTAGATATTATATCAAAAGGCTACTTCATTTACCCTTCAGCCAAAATCAGCCACTGAAATTGGCTGACGACCTGTACATTAGAATTTTGAAAAATAAATTAATGTAATTATAAGAAACAAGAACATAGGACATTGTGATTGAGTTATGGAATATGTAGTTATATCTGTGTGTATATAAATGCAGTTGCAGGCAGTGTTATGTTGTGCTTTCAGCATGATTCTATAACATAATTTTTAAAATCAAACATAAATTACACATAGCCTCAGGGTTGGCCCCCCCCCCCCCCGCCCCGAAGGAAAATTTCCGGAGGCACGCCTGATGGGTGATGCCCATTACTATAGTGTATGGGTTTTCATTCTTTCGCCTTCCGTTCTTTACAGTACACTTAACCCTTTAAAGACGAAGCTTATCTGTTTTGTATAAGGACTCAGTGCGTACCGCGCTGTAAACACTCTCCACTTCGGTTATAAAAACCAGTCTCTTAATGTTTTATAAGGCAAAAGTTGCTGTTTGTTCTGAGATCCGTACAAAACACATAAACGTAATGCGGGCACCACGTAGAATTTTTTAATGTTAAACCTGGTCGTACGTAAAGTTACTGCTAGGCTTTAAAAGGTTAGTCCTTTAAAGACGACGCGTATCTGTTTTATACAAGGACTCAGTGCGTACCGCGCTGTAAACACTCTCCACTTCGGTTATAAAAACCAATCTCTTAATGTTTTATAAGGCAAAAGTTGCTGTTTGTTCTGAGATCCGTACAAAACACATAAACGCAATGTGGGCACCACGTAGAATTTTTTAATGTTAAACCTGGTGGTACGTAAAGTTACCGCTAGGCTTTAAAAGGTTAATAGAACCCACAGACTGATACACGCATTCCACACAAGGAATATGAGTTTAGTTTTGTTAGTTATAAAGAACTACTGGCTCTGTAAGTGCAAAATATCCAAGCCCATTATTTACCTGATTTAATTAGTCAGGTGTTGGGTCTGTTTGAATAGAGTTAAATGCATAGTGAAACTAATAACTTATTAATATTGCTTTGTGATTAAGTGTAATTAATGTTTGTTGTCACAACTATTAAGAATTAACAGCACACATGTTTAACATACACTACGTTCCTCAATTTCATAAACCCTTAATTGTACTAAGACAGGTAGGGCGCGCACTGCAACCACTTTTACGACACGTGATTGGTTTGTCAAAACCATACAGCTGTGTGGTTCCTCAAGAACATGTGCATTTAGCCGGGGTAAAACAAATATGACACCCTTAACCCTTTAAAGACGAAGCGTACCTGTTTTATATAAGGACTCAGTGCGTACCGCGCTGTAAACACTCTCCACTTCGGTTATAAAACCCAATCTCTTAATGTTTTATAAGGCAAAAGTTGCTGTTTGTTCTGAGATCCGTACAAAACACATAAACGCAATGTGGGCACCACGTAGAATTTTTTAATGTTAAACCTGGTGGTACGTAAAGTTACTGCTAGGCTTTAAAAGGTTAATTTCAGGCTTTCGTCGCAGTGTAAATGACGTCTTTGCTCTTCTTGGACATTACGCAGCGTAGATGGGTAGTTAGTTACGTTTCGGGACAACCTATTGGTGCCATCTTCAAGGGTTTTCCCGAAACGTCGGTAACTAAGTACCGATATATGCTGTGTAACATCCCAGAAGAGGGAAGAACTCAAATATGCTATATGCCACAGAATATCTCCTATATTAATTCGAGCCTTCAACTGATGCATACAGTTTTTCACAACCAAGCCTCTGACAACAGACGTGGTTATTATAACCATTATTTGCAATGGGGACAAATGACGAAAGTGCGGTACGACGTATGACTAGCCGACGTAAGTCGGAGGATCACTCCATTATAGCGGCTATTACGCGTCGTTGCCCGTTCTGCAAGGGGAATCGACATTTATATGACGCCATGCATCTATGTACGATTCTCAAGGTCACGTCACCTAACCCCCAGTTTCCCGTAGTCCCTGTACCTCGCCAAACGCGGGTTAAGTAACATAGTCCCTGTTACCGTTGTGGTATAACCACTCAGCATGTTATGCAGCAAATGTCAGTACCAATATTTCGAGTTTTAGTTTTAATCTGTTCGGTTCTGTGTGTGATTTGATTTCTTTAATAGCGAAAAACCACAGAAACTGAGCACATATAAAACCCATTAACCAAGCGATCTCTCGTGCAATTCAGTTTAAAACTGAAACGAATATTTAAACCCCATGACTAGGACCCACACACGACACAGACTTACACAACCACAACCATAATGCAGCATTATGATGTCTTACTTTAAACATTTCAGATAATTTTGTGATTACTGCAAATCGCAGTTTAGTGATTGGTACTCGTGCTTTGTGTGTAAGAGGTCCCAGGTTCGAATCTTGCACGGACATGACAAGTATGTACTCAAAAAGACTTTCCGTTGGGGTGGTGAATTTTTTTTTTGTTTCCGAAGAATTGCAGCTGACTGATAATTAATATTACCGAATGCGTCTGTGTACTGAATGATGACGTCAGCTTAGATGTAATAAAGGGAATGTGATGTAAGGAGGGGCTTTGTTCTTGAAAGCTAAATATAATTTGGATAGGGTCCTAACATGTCGTCATAAACTGTAAGGTGTGTATTTGCAAGCAGTCGTTACCCTTCGTCAAATATTTTTCTTGATCGGCTGATAACAAAATTTCTTAACAAAATAATAAGGTGTATATATATATATGTGTATATGTTGCGTAACAAGTTTACTGTTTTGGAATTTAGTAAATTGTGTGATAGATGTAAGATGCCAGATATTTAAACTTTCGTATGTTTTATAACGTAGGCATGTTATTGTACAACATTCCAAGACTAGCCCTTTAAAGACGGAACGTACCTGCTTTATATAAGGACTCAGTGCGTACCGCGCTGTAAACATTCTCCACTTCGGTTATAAAAACCAGTCTCTTAATGTTTTGTTAGGCAAAAGTTGCTCTTTGTTCTGAGATCCGTACAAAACACATAAACGCAATGTGGGCACCACGTAGAATATTTTAATGTTAAACCTGGTCGTACGTAAAGTTACCGCTAGGCTTTAAAACGTTAATCCTTTAAGGCCCAGTGGTTATATGTGTCGCCAGGTTTAGGCCTAACTGAGTAGGTGTTCCGGCATTTTCATGGAAGGACTGAAGAATATCACGACAGCCGCAGACAGAATAGCCAGAGATTCGAAAAATGGGATCTTCAGAATTTGAGTCTCTAGTATTACTGCTGCATTAACCTGCTCAGTGACACTAACTAAATAACTAACTAAACAACCATCTAACTAATTAACCAGTTAACTAACTGCATGGAATATAGTCCGTGTTGAAGCTAACATTCCCTAGCTGGTCAACAAATTCCCCGCATTTTATGGAACCCGCAGGTTCATTACCGCATTCACGACACCCCGCCACTTGACCCTATCCTAAGCTAGATTAACCTAGTTTACGCCCTCCCAAACGATTTCTTTAATATGCATTTTAATATTATCCTCCAATCTACGCCCAGGTCTTTCAAGTGGTCACTTTCCCTTTAGGTCTCCCCACCAAAATTGTGTATGCACCTCTCCTATTCCCCATACGTGCCACATGCCTCACCCATCTCATTATTCTTGGTTTCAACAACCGGTAATTTTTGGGGAGGTGTATATAGTAAAACTCCTCGTTATGTAGCCTTCTCCACTCCCCCATTACCTCGTCCCTCTTAGACCCAAATAGCTTCCTCAGCACCCTATTTTCCAACGCCCCCAGCCTATGACTCTAAAATTGTTCACTCCATACATTGTTTTGATCAACACAGTCAATTTATTACACCAACCAAATGCACTCTGATATTAACATGTAAGTGTGTTATACATAAAGCTGCGACATGTTTCGGTGCCAGTGCACCATCCTCAGGGAGCACAGGCTGCAAAACCTAAAACCAACCGCCACTGACGGGCCACTGTTCGTACGGTTCCACACTCTGCTGCAGGCTGCGTTGTTAATATCTCTACCGCATGACAGATATCAAAATATCGTATTATGGTCGTCATATTCTGTAATATTCTATAGAATAATTTGACCCTGTTTTAACTGTATATATTTTAAAATAGAGGCTGTACGTTTTATGCGATTGAGATATTACCAGCGCAACCTACAGCAGAGTGTGGAATCGTACAAACAGTGGCCCGTCAGTGGCGGTTGGTTTTAGGTTTTGCAGCCTGTGCTACCTGAGGATGGTGCACTGGCACCGAAACATGTCGCAGCTTTATGTATATCACACTTATATGTGAATATTAGAGTACATGCGGTTGGTGTAATAAATTGACTGTTTTGATCACCAGCATGTATTCCTTCCTCAATGTGAAAGTCCAAGTTTCACACCCATACAAAAAAGAGTGACGCTTCAGGTTTAATATACCTATATATTTACGTTTTCAGTACTTAACTTAAGGCAAGCACACGTAGTTTTCCGACTGTTTGTACCTTATTTTGACTAGCCCTGCAGCATTGCTCAGCATCTGTAAGGACAATGAATGCATTTGGTGACTACAAACAGAGGTTTATCTTTCTTGACGTATTGTGTTGATGTTATAGCATTATAAAGTACATTATCCAGCCCCTTGTGGCATGATATAGTACTATTGAATGTACTGACCCTTCTGCTTTCTGTGTGCTGATGTGTGAACATAGGTCTGGGGCCTCTAGTCTATTAGAAACTGATTTACTCTGGATCACATCACAGATGCGCATGGAGGGGATTCAGGAACATAGGAGGGCCCCCCTACATATAAAATGTATGGAACAATACTCTGCTTCACGTACAGCTTACATCGTGACTGCCCCTGCCGAAAAGAGCATCAGCGTCGTCCCGTGAGATGATTGTAAAAACAAACGAGATTTCTGTGTTGATGTTTCGGCGTGCATGAAGCATTCAGTCTGATTTCATTGTGAAAAAAAAGACCTTCTATTGTAAAATTTCATTCGATGAAAAGCATAATATTTTTATACGCGTATTGCGCTATCAGATGCAGCGTTTTAACTTACCTTTGTGACTGTAATGAATTCAGACGAGGCAAAAAAAAAATATGGAAAATTTTATTAAACGCCTAAATTTTAATAAATAAAATAACAGTTTGGCTTGTGCGGGTTTTACAGCGTTTTATTTGATGATTCCTTTCGTCTGTGATATTAAGTTGCGTTTTGGGATAAGTGGTTTCCGACGTTTCGAAGGTACGAATTGCCTTCGAAACGTCCAGGGTTAACTGGTTCGAGAATAATTCCAGACAGGACCAATAGAGAGAAATATATGCGTAGGGTGTGGCCGGTTCTTCCGAAATGTGTAGAACCGTTTATGGAGCAATGCAGTGTCGCAATCCACAAGCAAGAATTGTCAAAATTGCAGGTTTATGGAGTAGAATTTACCTGTGTGCTATTTTCGGTAGCTATATCTGCTTCAGGGGTAAATAAGTTTCATGAAAATTACTGTTTTATAAAGTGTGACACCGTGCGTTTTGGTAGATTGATATCAAAATTTTAGAGAAAGTTTTCCCTCTTTTTTTTTCTAGTATGAAGATTTTTTTCCTATGAACTTTTAATAACATGCTGTCAGGCGACACGTTGTCACACACCAGAACACTGATTTTCGCAGTCGCATCCCCCGGAACCTCAAAGCTGAACAGCTTAGTCGATTATATCGGAAAAAAGCAGTTTGAGTGGGACCTTAGGTCACTCTTGTGTTGCGTATTTCCTTGTACGTTTCCTGTGATCTAAGGTCTATATGAGAAATGACTGTTGGGTTGTTTAACCTTTTAAAGCCTAGCAGTAACTTTACGTACGACCAGGTTTAACATTACAAAATTCTACGTGGTGCCCACATTGCTTTTATGTGTTTTGTACGGATCTCAGAACAAACAGCAACTTTTGCCTTATAAAACATTAATAGATTGGTTTTTATAACCGAAATGGAGAGTGTTTACAGCGCGGTACGCACTGAGTCCTTATATAAAACAGATACGTTCCGTCTTTAAAGGGTTAATCAATCGGCTCATTTTGATATTATTTTTTATGAACCGCAAGGAACTATATTACGTAGTTTTGTGGCGAGTTCAGAAAATTTCCTAACCCCCCCAAAACAGCTTTTTTATAAAGCAGTTTTCAAACTGACAGTTGCGTTCTTGTGGAAGCCGAGTAGGACAAACGGACAGACGGACGTGGACGGACAGATATGACGAAGCTAATAGTTGATTTTAGCAATTTTGAGAAAGCGTCCCCCCCCCCCAGAAAAAATCTGCCTTTTTTTGGTCACAGGATAAGAAATTGATTCCGCCCCGTACCAATATTTAGAGCTTCGATGTCACAGCAGTTCTTGCATGTAATCGTAACGCCGTGCATATGGGGATTAAAACGCGAAATTTTCTCTTCACTTGGCGTGAAGGAATTTGGGGAAGTGGAGGCATAACTCCGCTCATTCTTAGCCTCAGCACTAGATGAACGCCAATGGTGAATTTCACACTCCGACCGATATACTCCCGATGACAGCGCCCCGGCTTCCGACTGAACACGAGCCTGGGTGGGTTCCAAAGCCAGTCTGGACGCTATGGGGAAGAGAATAATTTCTTGCCCCAGCTTGGAATCGAAACATGATTCCTCGGTAGTGCATCCCGCTGCCTAGTCACTATACCGACTGAACTATTCCAGTTCCCCAGGACGGAAGTTGGTCGATATTAAAATTTGATGTTAAAGAAATGGGATATGAAGGTGTGAAATGGATACGCCTGGCCCATGACAGGGGCAGCGGGCAGAATATTGAGAACACAGTAATGGAGTTTTGTGTTACATAAAGCAAATTAACGCCGATCGCAGTGGCCGCGTGGTCTAAGGCTTAGGTCTGTGGCCGCTTGTTTGCTGGGATTGCGGGTTCGAATCCCGCCAGGGACATGGGTATCTGTCTCTTGTGAGTGTTGTGTGTTGTCAGCTAGAGGTCTCTTCATCTGGCCGATCACTTGTCTAGAGGAGTTCTTTCCGCGTGTGGCGTGTCTGAGTGTGATCGTGAAGCCTCGATAATGAGGAAGCCCTGACCCACTAGGGGCTGTTGCGCCTTGGGGGGAAAAAAGCAAATGAATTTCTTGATTAACCCAGTGACTAAAATTCTGAAGACGAAAGAATTTTGCTTCTTAAACTGATTGAGAATGCACTTGTTTGTTCAAACCTTATGTATGCGAAAGTTAAAGGCTAAAAAATCTGAGGGTTAAGGAATCAGAAACGCGCAGATGTATTGCTGAGGAAGAGTTAGCTATTTCTGAAACGGTTGTTATGTTTTATGGCAGAAAAGTCGTGGATGGCGTTACCAATCGATTATGCAAACCGTACGGTAGCAGCATTGCTGTGTAGGCCTAACCTAAGTTTCACGAAGGGTAGATGATTGTAGATTTACCGTTCCGCCAGTAAATGTGGAAAGGGCGCGACCCCTCCCCCCAGGGACATGGGATATGATATAAGGAGGGGAAAGGTTTGCTTACTCTCTGGAGCCCCGTGGGCCCCCATGAGGGATCACTGTTCCCTTTTAAATGCAACAGATCCTCGTATCGTGACGTACCGGCTGCAACATTAACGCTGCATGCTGCTGACCTGTGCTGCGTGTCAAGTGACCGGACCGGCTGACCGAGTGCTTGGTTAGGTGACTGGCAAACTGAACACCGGGTGCCTTAAGCAAGGTACGAAGTGTGACTGTTGACTGCTAGGTAGGCCCCCAAACACAACCGTAATTTATTGTATGCGGCACGCAACATGTTTCGGCCCAAAAAGGCAATCGTCAGGTTTGGTATAAGATAAAGGAAGGAGGTAAATTGACGTATTACAAAATAATGTTATAAAATGGAGTTTATTGCATATTAATATTTAGTAAACTCACGTACCTTCTTGTTAGGTCTTGTAGGTATGTGATGGGGGGAACAAAACAGAACAGGGGTAGGCGCATATATACATACATACATACGTACATACATACATACATACATACATACATACATACATACATACATACGTACGTACGTACATACATACATATATACATACATACATACGTACATACATACGTACATACATACGTACATACATATATACATACATATATACATACACACACACACGTACATACATACGTACATACATAGTACATACATGCATACATACATACATACATACATACATACGTACGTACGTACATACATACGTACATACGTACATATATACATACATACATACATACATACATACATACATACATACATACATACATACACACATACATACATACATACATATATAAATACACACACACACACATACACACAGACACACACGTAGCACTACACAGTAGCAACCAAACGCTGTATCCCAGTGATCCACTGGCAGACCACATGCGCCCCTTGCGGCAGGCGTCAGCTTTTTTCTTATAATTGCAATTTTTAATTCTTCCTCACATGTTTGGTTTTCAGGCGCATGAAGCCCTCTGTCTGCTTAGATTCAGAATGAGGACTCTTTAATTTTGTATCACGTCTTTGCAAGGCCTTTTGAATAAATACAGAGTTGAAATGCTGTAATCGGGATACGAACCTGCACGCCCCTCACATCAGGCTCCCCAATATGCCTTCTATTATTTTATTTCAGTGAATCTATTTTGTTCAACAATTTTTTTTATTATTTCTCCAGTTACTTTGTCAGTAACGACGCCCAAGTCCACGCACCCTCTCAACAGGAGAAAATAACGCCAGTAAACAAACACTTCCAGTCCGCTCTGCAGAGAAACAGACGCGATGTATCGGGAACTCAGGGTTTCAGCATTCCATATTGGCCATATCGTCATGTCAATATGACAGGCTATAATTGATTTTCACCTCAAGGTACGCGGTCGCCATCCGCAGGCTGTACAAACGCAATGAACGGCGCTTGCCGGCGGCCATGTGTTAGGCAGCAATGAAGCTTCAAGCTGATGCAGTGCCTATTACAGCATATAGCTATATGCCGCCCCTCGGCCAATCAGAAGGGGACGAGCGCATTCACTATGATAATGAACCATGAATATCTCATGACTGTAGTCCCCGTCTCTTTCTCTCTCCAGGGCCCTGTTGACATTTTCGGTCTCTCGTTTGACACTGGTAGTGGTGCTGCATACACACATTCTCATACTGCATATATATATAGCAGTTGTGTCAAAGGGGGCGAGCACGATGAGCTGCTAATTTTCCTTCTCTGTGTAACCCTTCTACTGTCTCTAAAACGCGTTATCCCTGGGTTCGCTCTTCTATTTTCTCCTGGGCTTTTACGGGACCTTGCCCCTTATATGGGCAGAATTACCTAGGTAGTACTTACCATGGCTTGGAAACAGAACACCTTCCTTTATGCTTACCTCAGCAGGTTCTGAAAGAATAAAATTTTACTGACAAAACCCGTCTTATTTTTATTCTGAAGCGTCAATCTAATGGGGTTTTTACACTTTTTCCTTTACTCACCTCAGTTCATTATTTGCAGTTTTAATTTAACCTCCTTTCTTTAAAAAAAATATATTTCAAAGATGATATGGGCAATATTTACAGTATATAAAGAAAAGTCAAGAGAGTGTTCCTGTAACCAATTTAGCTAAATAGGATTACATGAAACAAAATTTAAAGATAGGGAAATATATAAATAACATTAGTGAAAAGACCAAAAGACGCTATACCTGATGGTTAACCCTCCAAGGCTTAGTGGTCACTATTTGTACCACTAGATTTAACATTCACAATTTGCTATGTTCTGCCCCCACAGCGTATTTATGTGTTTTGTATGGATCTCAGAACAAAGAGCAGCACACGGTGGCGCAGTTTGTTGAGGCACTGCGCTACAAGCCGAAAGGTGGCGGGTTCGATTCCCGAATGTGTCATTGGAATTTTTCATTGACATAATCCTTCCGGCCGCACTATGATCCTGGGGCCAACTCAGCTTCTAACATAAATGAGTATCAGGAATATTTCCTGGGGGAGTAAAGGCGGCCGGTGCGTGGGGCTGACAACCTTACCAACTTCATGTGCCAGCTGTCTTGAAATCTGGGAGCCTCAACCTCCTGGAACCCTCAGGGCCTGTCCAGGCCTCTATAGGGATTGCTCTACCTTTTTCTTAGCACGCAGTATTAGAATAGTCCCAACAAGTAACTTGATAAGTTTTCGTGATTTTATGAAGTCCCTCCACGTTATGGAATAGTGCCTGAATATAAGCATCAACACTGTGTTTATGGTCCTACGTACTTAATAGCACATAGCTATTCACTTCCTTCGACGGCAAGTAGCTGCTGCAGCTGACACACTGTCGTCAAATAACTTAAGATCAATCAACCACGTTTTATCTCGTTACTGCTGCAATAGACTGGCGGGATCAAATGGCCTTAGCTTTTCAGAGAAAAGAATTCATTAAACGTAAGCAAAGGCGATATACCTCACGTCAAAGAGCAGCAGATTACATAAATCCACCATTTTGTCTTCTCTGCTTCCTTTCCCCTTCTCTTTCTCCTCTACACAGCGCATGAATAATTGATTGGCTGATGCCTGTGTCGTAGTAACAATGGCGACAGTATCTCGTGCACTCAACAATCAGACGGGCCCAGAGATTGGCTTATAGCACTGCGCATGCGTTATCCCATCCTGAGGCAATATACATAGACAAGAAGCTTAGATAATAGAAGAAACCGCCAGCAATGTATTCCCTACACCACAGATCACTGTTTGTGGTCATTTGTAAGGGGGCAATGTTTATCTAAATTTGCTGATAGGGGTCTAACCCACTGATAAACACAAATTTTCTTTTGCAATGATTCTTTGAACACTAAAAGCAACATGAATGAAATTTGCTTTCCAATGCCCTCTGAAATCCGAAAGAATAGCTTTGTTTAACCCTTTAAAGACGAAGCGTGTCTGTTTTATATAAGGACTCAGTGCGTACCGCGCTGTAAACACTCTCCACTTCGGTTATAAAAACCAGTCTCTTAATGTTTTATAAGGCAAAAGTTGCTGTTTGTTCTGAGATCCGTACAAAACACATAAACGCGATGTGGGCACCACGTAGAATTTTTTAATGTTAAACCTGGTGGTACGTAAAGTTACCGCTAGGCTTTAAAAGGTTAAAGGTTCCTAGGCTTTGCCCACTTGTCATTCTAAGAAGACTAGTTTTAAGGTGAAGATGAGTATGGAGAAATTGTGGAATGATACTGACAGGTGGAAACCGAAGTACTGGGAGAAAAACCTGTTCCCCCCGTTGCCACTTTGTTTGCCACAAATGCCATAGGGAATGACCCCGTATGAAAGCAAGACCTCCGCAGTGAGAGGTCGGTAACTAACAGCCATGACCCATCTGTATTGTATTGGTATATGAAGATTCAGTTCGTACCTCACAGGGAACACCGTCTATGTCCTTTATAGGGACGAATGGGCGAAACACGTGCGGATAAAGAGTAGCCGTTTATTGTGAAGGTCGTATGGAACACATAAGAAGGTTCTGGAGGCTAAGTACTGAGTTTTTTAGTGTTAAACTTTGGTGATAAATATAGTTACCACGGGGCTTTAAAGATTTAATATTATAAAGTATACGTGGTACTTTTAATTTTATAAAAATGTTAGGTTTTCACGTAGAGAAATCAAGACCTAGACGTATAATTGAGAAGTACTGTGTTTTCGGTGAGGTGTGAAGTCAATATTTATGCATAGTTTATATGAATGACAGTTTTTCACCACGGAAGCCCGGGTTAGATTCTAGGACAGTCTAAGTAAGATACGTATGCGGTAGACAGAGTGACACTGGGGCAGATTCGTCCCGAATGTTCTTTCGTCTCCTGTCACTAACATTCCGACAGGACTCCATACTCACCTTCGCCTACATGGTGCTGTTACTAAAATGGGACAAATCGACACAACAAGGAAACTGAAAAAAAAACAACGTTTCTTCGGAAGTCGGAAAGCGCTTGAAATACACAATATTTTTTCTAAGGCTCCGAAAGTTGAGGCTGATTCACAGTGTGGGTCCGCCCATGGTTCACTCATAGTCCGCTCACGGTCCGCTCACGGTCCTGAACGTTCAAGAATATTCTATCCCCCTGTTTAACGCATCTGTTCATGATTGTACCGTGTTACGTTAAGGTACTGTTGTTCATGAAGGTATGAGATTGACAGAGGCATGTAGCACGAATGGGAGAAAGGAGAGGTGCATAGAGGATTTTGGTGGGAAGACCTGAGAGAAAGAAACGAGTTCGAAGACCGAGATGTAGGTGGAATATAATATTAAAATTGATATTCAAGAAGTGGTTAGAGGGGCTTGGACTGGATTGATCTGGCTCAGGATAGGGACAGGTGACGGGCTTTTGTGAATGAGATAATGAATCTTCGGGTTGCATAAAATACGGGGAATTTCTTGACTAGCTGAAGTCCTGTTAGTTTCAGCTCCATGGGGCTAATTATTTGGTTATTTTTTCATGAAGGCAGGCTAGGTAAATAATTTTGTTAATTAACGCTGGGAGGCAAGGGACTTTTCTTTTCTACAAAATGTCCAGACCAATTCTGGATTGCGCCCAGCCTCCTGTTCGGTGGGTCCTGACGTCTGTTTCCTCTGGGATAAAGGGGCCGTGGTGTGATGCAGACCGCCACCTCTACTGACTGCCGGGGTTAAGAATGTGTGGAGCTGTATCTTGAGATTTGTGCTGTTCTGGGATATTACGCGGTGTCGTGTGGTAATATTTTACGCTACGTTTCGGGACAACATATCTGTCCCGTCATCAAGCGTCAAGAAGTCCAAGAATAGACGTCTTGACCCTTGATGATGGGACCGATATATTGTCCCGAAACGTCGGTAAACAATTACCACACGACACCGCGTAATATCCCAGAAGAGCACAGATCACATCAACATCGCGGCGGAAGCCTGAAATCAGATAAGTGTGTTGTCAATGTCTGATATGCCTTCATGGCCTGCACAGACACGAATGCATGCATTAACCCTTTAAAGACGAAGCCTATCTGTTTTATATAAGGACTCAGTGCGTACCGCGCTGTAAACACTCTCCACTTCGGTTATAAAAACCAGTCTCTTAATGTTTTATAAGGCAAAAGTTGCTGTTTGTTCTGAGATCCGTACAAAACACATAAACGCAATGTGAGCACCACGTAGAATTTTTTAATATTAAACCTGGTGGTACGTAAAGTTACCGCTAGGCTTTAAAAGGTTAAGGGGCTGTAAGCACTTATTTCTTGCCCGTGAATAATTCTGCTTGGCATTATCTTGTCACTGAATGCTGCTACGACAAATACGACAATTTTTGTTGAGAAATGCACCTCCTGCACGTTTTCTTGTGCCTGAGAACTGCCAATCCGTAGCTGGATGTTTTTAGTACAGCCAGTAAGGCGCGAGTACACAGCATTAGTACTAAGCAGACTTCGGCTTCCTGCCCTTTTATTTCATTACGTTTTGTCCCTTCCTTTAAGCTCTAAAACTCTGCCACCGAGTTTTACTTAACGGTTTGATGAACGGAGAGTTGGGAGATGGGAGAAGCGGGGGTGTTCGCTGTTATTTCTTTTCCTTTTGAGTTTCAATTTAAAGGGGCCCTTTACCATTAACTTCCAGAAAGTATAAAAATAGCTTTCAGCTCTTGGCTGTACGTCCATTTCCTGTCTTATCTTACATTCTTGCTTCACGGTGCAACGAAAAGAGAAACTTGCAATCTCCTTTTAACGTTACGTTTTTTCCCCAGATGCATTCTTAGTCATCTGCCATCACTCATTATACAGTTGAACTCGTTTATAACGTCATGAAAGGGACTGAATATTTTGTGTCGTTATAACCGAGGAATGTAATGTTATGGTTAACTGTGAGGAATTAACCTTTTAAAGCCTAGCGGTAACTTTACGTACCACCAGGTTTAACATTAAAAAATTCTACGTGGTGCCCACATTGCGTTTATGTGTTTTGTGTGCATATCAGAACAAACAGCAAATTTTGCCTTATAAAACATTAAGAGACTGGTTTTTATAACCGAAGTGGAGAGTGTTTACAGCGCGGTACGCGCTGAGTCCTTATATAAAACAGATACGCTTCGTCTTTAAAAGGTTAATTGGTATCACAGAATATCTGACGCTATAGGTGAGGTGTCGAATTAACAAATATCGTTATAACCGGGTTCGACTGTGTATATTTTCACTGCAGAACTAATAGACAGTACACAATAAGCGCACATTGAATAGGCTAATAAATATAAGGCTTCATATTTTGTTAATTAGCCACCGCAAACTAATTCAACAAATTCTGTCTTTAGTCTGCCCCCCCCCCCCACGCAGTAAGTTGTTTTGAAATTTACGGATATGTAGGCCAGACAGCTGTAATATTCGGTGATACTCTATCGTTACAAGAGAGGTGCATATTTTTCGATCGGTATTGTAGCCGCTACCTTTGCCGATAAGATGTTTTCTCTACGTAGCAGTACTATTCTATCACACTGCCTTTCATGAAAGTTTAGTTTAGTAACGTTCAGATTAATTGAAATTTTGATTTTACAGTATCCCTCAGCGACTAAAATATAAAACAGAATACGTGATTAGTGGAAGGTTTTATACGGAAATGGTACTTAGAATAGATAATTGTCACATTTCCGTCTTTAAATTTTAAAGCATTTTATTTTGTATTAAATGAAGCTGCAGATATTAATGAGTTTGAAGTAGAGGATAAACCTGCTTCCTGCATTTTTAGAGCAACATGAAGACGGAGGCAGCAAGTGTCTTCGAAACATTGGTAACTGTCTATCAAGCTATACGGCACAGGGCCCCAAAAAGACGTATTATTCATGTAGAAGAATAAGTGCTCCTTAACAGGTTCGAACCCTGCATTTCCAGAGTAGGTTCCTGGAGTGCTGCGATTAACCCTTTACTGACGAAGCATATCTGTTTTATATAAGGCCTCAGTGCTTACCGCGCTGTAAACACTCTCCACTTCGGTTATAAAAACCAGTCTCTTAATGTTTTATAAGGCAAAAGTTGCTGTTTGTTCTGAGATCCGTACAAAACACATAAACGCAATGTGGGCACCACGTAGAATTTTTTAATATTAAACCTGGTGGTACGTAAAGTTACCGCTAGGTTTTAAAAGGTTAAAACAAGCTGCAGACTGCAGTCTTGTGCCAACATTTAGATATTTGATTGACCTCAGATACTCTACTTTATTACGAGATACATTTTGTGGGCTTGCAAATTGCTAGACATAACCAGGAATATTGCGGAATGAATCTCAACGCTAATGATAATGGGGTGGAGGAGATGGCCTGTTAAACAGGGTTCTGTTCATCTCTACTATAATCTACCTCTCCACTTCTCCTCTCCTCCCCCCCCTTCCCCACGGCCTTTTACCCTCCAACTCAACTCTTCATCCCATTCCGGAAACAAGGAGAAGAATGTTAAGTAGGTGGAGAAAGAGGGGATTATGCATGTATAGTCCGGATGTGATAAAACTGAGACTCTTGTCTAAAGTAGACGCGTATATGAAAATGTTGTAGTGAAGCTTGAATGTAAGTTTCTTGTAATATTCTCACTGATTCCGGTATGCCCTTGAAACTGTTTATATTAATTAAAACGCTTTTAAATTAAAATACATTAAATATTTTTCTCGGATTTCATTTTACCCACGTTCCTCGCAGAAAAATATTGCACTAAAGTTAGATACAACAGTATACAGTCATACAGTTAGCGTCCTGCACCTTTCGGCCTGTCTGAAGATTGCCGAAAAGGCCGAATATGTAGGAGGCTTACTATATGATCGCATAATTTTCTAATTTTTTTGTAGTTATTGGGATAAACACTGTAAAATTGTTTCGAATATTTTTTCTTTAGAATGTTATCAAGCAAAAATATGCATGTGTTTTCCTTTCTTCTGGAATTTTGGTCCTCATCAGTGGATGATTTGCGCCCGACGTTTCGGGACAGCTTTGTGGCCCTTTGCCCAAGGGTCGGAAAGCCAGGGTTAAGCAGCGACACTGCCTAATATGCCAGAAGAACAGAGAACTTAAGTGCATCACTGTCGAAGTCTGGCAAGGAGATGTTTTGTCCCCACTGCTTTTGAAGTTTATTGTAGAACACACATTTGTAAACGTCTGGAAGACCAAATAGCACTGAAATTGAAAGGCATATATCGGTTGATAACTTTAACAAGCGCAACTCACAAGCGTAATAACTTTGATTTGTTCATTAACCTTTTAAAGCCTAGCTGTAACTTTACGTACCACCAGGTTTAACATTAAAAAATTCTACGTGGTGCCCACATTGCGTTTATGTGTTTTGTACGGATCTCAGAACAAACAGCAACTTTTGCCTTATAAAACATTAAGAGATTGGTTTTTATAACTGAAGTGAAGAGTGTTTAGAGCGCGGTACGCACTGAGTCCTTATATAAAACAGATACGCTTCGTCTTTAAAGGGATAAAGTACTTCTTACATTATACTGAAATTTTGTGTGGTGGCATGTACAGCAAATGCCAAAGGCACATTTTATTTTGGTCCATATGAAGACAACGTGTCCCTTAGTGCACGGGAATTCCAAATTGACATTACTATGTATTATCAAAAGAAAGGGTTGTCGGAGAATAATCTGAATACGCGATGTAAAACACGGATATGCTGAAGATCATACGACTTTATTTTAAAAACATTTTGGATGAGGCGTATTTTTAGCGGAATGCAGTTGAAATGATACACAAATTCGTGATGCTGCTAAATAGCTTTGCCGATACACGGTCCGTTTCCTTACGAAGGCATTGTCTGATGTGTCAGACACAGTGTGTCAAAACATGTTTGAAAGTCCCTGTAATCTGTTTCAAATAATAATCTATTCTGTTGTTGTTGTTGTTGTTGTTGTTGTTGTTGTTGTTGTTGTTGTTGCTGCTGCTGCTGCTGCTGCTGCTGCTGCTGCTGCTCCTGCTGTTGTTGTTGTTGTTTCCGTTTCTACTTTCGAAAGCCTCACCTGTAAGGCAGTTTGGTGTCTTCACATCACTTACATGCCGTCGTTACGAGTAATTGCTTGCTGATCGGTTTTAAGAGAAATTCTCTTATGTTGGTACTGGTATAAATATTATAGCTGTCTGCCCACTGAGTAGGGGGTTTGTTGTTGAATTTATAGTTGTGTTTTAGCACCTGAAACTGATGAGGATTTACTACTAAAGTCGAGGTTAACGTCCATTGACAGGGACAGGCGTAAATGCTGGTTAACATACAGGTTTACAAAACAACACGGGTAAAAGCAGGTTAATACGTATGTTCACAAAACAACAGGGGTAAATGCAGTTTAGCATGCAGGTTGACAAAATAACAGGGTAAAGGCATGTTAGCATGCAGGTTCACAAAACAACAGGGTAAAGGCATGTTAGCATGCAGGTTCGCAAAACAACAGGGTAAATGCATGTTAGCATGCAGATTCACAAAACAACAGGGTAAAGGCATGTTGGCATGCAGGTTCGCAAAACAACAGGGTAAAGGCATGTTAGCATGCAGATTCACAAAACAACAGGGTAAAGGCATGTTAGCATGCAGGTTCGCAAAACAACAGGGTAAATGCATGTTAGCATGCAGGTTTACAAAACAACAGGGTAAAGGCATGTTAGCATGCAGGTTTACAAAACAACAGAGGTACAGGCAGGTTAATATGTATGTTCACAGAACAACAGGGGTAAGTGCAAATTAATTTGGATGTTTACAAAACAGCAGGGGTACATGCAATTAAATAGACAAAAGGGATAAAGGAGGGTTAATTTTTATAATCATAGAACAAAAGAGGTAAAGGCGGCGTTAAATGCATGCTCCTAACGACCCTTGACCACGCCCTCCCGCTGTTCAGACCGTCATCTTTCTCGCAGAATTTCAGTTCTAGTGACGTGTAATTTATATTGACCGTATCTGAAAAGTTGTCCCAGGGTATGACGCCTAATAGTGTACCATGCATTGGAAGGTAGCTGAAAGGGAGGGTTCGGCGCTAATTTAACCCTTTAAAGACGAAGCGTATCTGTTTTATATGAGGACTCAGTGCGTACCGCGCTGTAAACACTCTCCACTTCGGTTATAAAAACCAATCTCTTAACGTTTTATAAGGCAAAAGTTGCTGTTTGTCCTGAGATCCGTACAAAACACATAAACGCAATGTGGGCACCACGTAGAATTTTTTAATGTCAAACCTGGTGGTACGTAAAGTTACCGCTAGGCTTTAAAAGGCTAAGTAACCTTAACTGAAATTTACGTGGAGGTATTAAGGAAAATCATGGCAAACGAGAGTGAGTTGGTGTCAAGATAGGTTTCCGAACCGGGCACATTTTGAAAACATATCTGAAGAATTACCGACTGAGCCAACTTGCCTGGGGTTGGTCTCAAGTTTGGCTCTCGATAAGACGGGGTATGTACTGTGCCAGTGGTTGTAAAGGCGACTGTTGAATAAGAGCATTAATGTAGCGTGCGGGCGAGCCGCATCTGCCAGGCGCAGTAACTACAGGAGTTGGTCAATTACGCACCCACATAATTACTAGCTTATTAGTACCAGCGACTTTGCGGCCTGATGAGGCTGTAGGGTGTGTTGCTACGTACAGTGACAGAACTGCATCAACTGCTGAGGATGAATATGCAACAAAATAGAGTTCACTAATACGCATGATAGTGAAATTGAATTTTTCTGTTTATTCTTTCCAAAAATGTCATACAATGAAAGTGTAATACTGAGGTATTCTCTGTGAATAATCATGTTTTTTTCTGTTAAACTGCTTAAAGTATTCGAATTAAAATCGATATTTTGATTCTATTTTAAAACCTGGTGTGAATGTTTTATTTTGGTCCGTGTTAATCTGTTACATACCCCATTTTACATGCGAAGCTCAAATAAAAAATTTGTAAGATTTTAATATTAAAAAGACTCACTTGCATGTTAAAGAAGTGTCGGAGTAAAACTACACTTCCTGAAAACATATATATCATATTTGTATAAGTGTGTGTTAATTGAACACTTGCATTAGGAAGGGACACGTGCCTATAATTTATAATTAAAATTTATAATTTACAAATAGCTTCTATTGTACCACATAGACAATGCAGAATAAGTTAATAAGCACGGAAGTGGTAGAGGCCACAGATATAATGTAAATTTTGAAAACAATTTCGCATAAGAAGTAAACAACACACTGCGCATTGAGAGAGATGTCTTAAAGGTCCATAAAATTGAAGGTAAATTAATCCAGTAAAATAGAACCAATTTATGAACAATATTATTATTTATTTATTTAACCTTAGTCTTTAGTTCATCTCCTCTCCGACATGTTTCGGCAAAAACTTTGCCGTTATAAAGGGGAGTTACATCAAATTACATAAGACAATGTGCCTTAAAATGTGAATTGTAAAATACAGTTTTAAAATTCGCATTTTAATGCACATTGCCTTATGTAATTTGGGGTAACCCCCTTGATAATGCCAAAGTTGTAAAATTGTAAAATTGTATTTTACATTTCACATTCTAAAGCACATTGTCTTATGTAATTTGATATAGCCCCCTTGATAATGGCAAAGTTGTTGCCGAAACATATCGGTGAGAAGATGAACTAGAAACAAAGATTAAATAAATAAACAATAATATTGTGCATAAGACAGTTCTGTTTCACTATATTGATCATATGCATGGAGATGAGTAACATAACGCAAATTAATCCCTGTGCATAATATTATAGAGTATAGGGGAAGTGGAGATATAGCTCCACTCATTCTTAAACTCGGAACTATATGGAAGTGAGTAGTTGACTTCACGCAACGGCAGTTTGACGACCGGGAAAGAACACCTGGTACCTGTTGAATAGAGGGCTGGGTGGACCCCAGAGCTGTTCTGCACGTTTTTGAGTTGACAAAAATCTCTTTCCTCCACTGGGATTCGAACCCCAGACCCTCAAACCAGTAGCATAGTCGCTATACTAAGCTACGATCCGTAATTCACACATACACGGTAGGCATAGAACTTTGGAAACACCTTGTTATATTTGTACTCTGTTACGTTTTATTGGGGTTACCTTTGAAGGGTGAATGGGGCAATGTCATTCTTTTTATCTTGGTCGATCAAAATGTGCCTCTACAAAAAATATATTCTCTTTAGGCATGTTACTTGTTTATTTGAACATCGACACCGACTCCATCGTGATATCCACATGTTTTTATTGTCTCTCACTTCCAAATGCATGTTTCGGGGGTATGAACAGATAACGGTGCCTGGATCGATGATGTCTGTCTATATTCGTTTGCCAATTATACTGCATGTTGCTTAAGGAACTAGTATTCAGGATTTAGACTTCGGGTGCAGGCAGGTCACTAAGCGTGATAAATTCCACTTGTTATTTAAATTGATTACACAAAATTAGGGCTGTAATGTTTCACAGTTTGGGTACCAACAAAACGTTAATTTTCTTGCGAGAAATTTAAGGAATTGATGTCGCGAGAATTATATATTTAGAGTCAAAACAGAATTATAATTTTACCTGTTGTTCTGTATGGGTGTGAAACTTTGTCTCTCACACTGAGGGAGGAACATAGACTGAGGGTGTTCGGGAATAGGGTGCTGAGGAGGATATTTGGGCCTAAGAGGGACGAGGCGACGGGGGATTGGAGAAGACTACATAACGAGGAACTTAACGACCTGTACTCATCACCAAATATTATTCGGGTAATCAAATCGAGAAGAATGAGATGGGCGGGGCATGTAGCACGTATAGGGAAGGAGAGAGGTGCATACCGGATTTTGGTGGGGAGACCCGAGGGAAGGCGACCACTCGGGAGACCCAGGCGTAGATGGGAGGATAATATTAAGAAGGATCTTCGGGAAGTGGGATGGGGGGGCATGAACTGGATTGAACTGGCTCAGGATAGGGACAGGTGGCGGGCTCTTGTGAATGCGGTAATGAACGTTCGGGTTCCATAAAATGCGGGGAATTTCTTGACTAGCTGAGAAACTGTTAGCTTCTCAAGAAAGCCTCTGCTCCATGGAGTTAGTTAGTTAGTTAGTTAGTTAGTTAGTTAGAGTCAAAATGCAGGTATTATTTTCGGATTACAATTACATTTATGGGGACTATAAAAACATAGAAGCATTTTTCTCCAATTCTGCCCCTCCCCGCCCTTCCGGTATCGGAAGAGCATTGGTTTGTTTCAAGCTGAGTCTTCGCCGCTTTGCCCAGATAAGAGCAAAGGGTAGATCAATGCTGGTCGGCCGCGGGCCAACCTGCGACTTCGGCCACCTGAATAGTTTCGGTAACACAATTTACCAGACATAAGCTAATCTGTCTACAGAACACAATACGGCAAATTAATTGGCACAGAAAACGTTTGCGAACTGTAACTCGTCACTTTTGGCCGCGCGGCCTAAGGCGTAGATCTGCGGCCGAGCGCTTGCTGGGATCGCGGGTTCGAATCCCACCGGGGGCATGGATGTTTGTCTCTTGTACAGTGTTTGTGTTTTCAGGTAGAGGTCTCTGCGAGGGGCCGATTCCTCGCCCAGAGGAGTCCTACCGACTGTTGTGTGTGTTTTAGTGTGATCAAGTGACAATAAAAACCCTCGACACCTGCTGTGAACAGGTAGGTAGAAGAGGGAAGGATTACGAAACGAAACTCATCACTTTTAAGACAGCACACAGTACACCAATCACTCTTTGTGTTTTGTCGAATTTGCTGTGTCCTACTGACTTGTCATTCAATCGCAATGCTAGCGTAAATAACGGGTTTCTATTTAATTCAAGCCCGCTCCCCTCCATATATGATACGCAAATGTGGCCCTCATGCTAATCCTTAACGAATTATGTTGCCCTTCTGTGGATTGAAGTTGGCCAGCCCTGGTGTAGATGATGAAGATAAGTACGAAGCATTTGTGGAATGAACATGGACTGGCCTGGTATTGAATTGTGGTCTCCGAAGTAAGAGTTCGGCGTCTAGCCCCCTGAGTCATAGCTGCATAGGGGGCCTGAAATTATTTTAAATAATATTTAAAAATCCAGTTCCTACTTCACAGAAAACACGACGTCTTGAATACGAACATCAACCGCTTAATTTGCGACAAATAATCACTGTTTATTGTGAGATTCGAACAAATACGTAAATACAGGATGTGCCAAAAAGGATTCCTTTAAGTATTAGAATAACCTCTACACATATGTAGTGTACGATAATATTTAGAATGCTAAATTATCCCAAAATGTCTCAGCGGAACAGCCATAAATTTGATTGAAGTCTCTTCTGTAAATTCGACATTATTTATGAGGGAAACCAGACAAAAGTTTTCCATTTCGCTTCACGAACTTTCGTGTAAAGGAAGCGTAAAAAAGTGACAGGTAGTAATATCATGCAAAGTTTATATCGACCAATCAGTGCACGGCTAATACAAAAGCCGCTCATGCAATGTGTAGAGCTAAAGGAAATATGATTTATTAAAATGCATGTAGAGTAACGAATTAATTCCATTGGTGCTTTATTTATTTCGAACACAGTCTGCACTTTCACGGTAATTAATTATATCAGGGGTAGGGGGGGGACATTTGGTCGATAGAGACTGCTGACTGCTAACCCTCGACAGACTGCAGTTAAGGTTGTCACTAATTGGTGGCTTGCAGAAGTAACAGAGTTACTAGAACACGTGTAGTTCAGTGAAGGGTCCTGAGAACGTATGCCGGTGTAAACTGATGCTAATCTTATAAACCATTCTCAAATCATTTAACTGCATTTATGGTCTTCTAACTTTGCGAACAGAACTGAAAGCTGCACAAACTGCATGTGTTTGAATCCTCACGCAGGGATATAATGAGGCAGTTACTGACGTCTTGTCAGGTAGGCTGTTTGAGATTAGCTATATATGACGGCCTAGACGTTGTTTGTGGCTGTCTGTAGCAGAATTACGCAATTGATATTTCTCTAAAAAGTATAGTGCTTGAAGAAGCCCTTTCTAATGGAGTTTAATGATTGAAACATCTCGAATGATTGAGATTAGTTCTTTTTAATGGAATCCACGTATAGAATTTAGCTACTTCTAAAGAGTTTATTAGTTAATAACAGCTCTTTCTAAGACAAACAAATGAATTTAGCTGTCTGAAAAATTCAGTAACTGAGACATTTCTTTCTAACGAAGTCCAGTGGTCGAAATTAGCTCTTTCTAGCTGGGTCCAATGATTGAGATTAACTCCTTCTAATGGAATTCAGATATTGAGATCATCTCTTTCTAATGTAAACCAATAATTAAAATTCTTTCTAACGGAGTCAAATAACTTAACAATTTCCAGTGTCTTCTCTTTTCCTTAAGGCCATCCAGTAGCTGCTTATCTCTTATTCCTCGTCTTCCCATCACTTCTATCTTTCCTTCAATAACGTATTTTAGAAGGCAGTTCCTACGAAAAATGTGACCAATTCAGTTAGCCTTCCTTTTTTTTTTTGTTGTAGGTTTTCGTCTCCTACTTGACTCCATGCAATTCTTCTTCGTTTTTCACATGTTCGTTCCAACAGGCATTCTCCGTCCTTCTCCAGCACCACATTTCAAAAAACTTCAAAGGCGTTATACGTACCTAAACAAATCTACGTAAAATATTATTTGTGCAGGTGACGTGAGAAATAATTTTGTATTATTAATTTGGAGTTATTACTATCCTAACCATATAGAGTCAAACTCGGTTACAACGTCATGAAAAGGGCTAAATATTTTGTGTCGTTATAAACGAGTGTTGTTATAACTAAGGAGTATAATGTTACAGTTAACAGTGAGGAATTAATTGGTACGAGAGAATATCTGACGTTATAGGCGAGGTGTCGTATAAACCCATGTCGTTATAAATGGGTTCGACTTTAGTTTTTAACATTCCGAGAAAAGTATACTTCATGGGTTTCTCCTATGTCTCTTAAACAAACATTTTCGCATAACGCCGCCCCATTCTGGAACCCGATGTGCCCCTTCACCTTGCCCCCTCGCAGCTGCACACGGCCCAGCCAAGTGATCATTGCCCTTTGTCACAATTAAAATAAGTTTCCATTTATATCTTCCTTTTTAACTTACAGTTCTCTTCTCTCCACTTTTCTCTACTTTCATCTTTGTTTTGGCTCCCGTGTTTAGCTTGCAAGATAGGCTACTCCCTCATACAAATTGCATACGGTTCACTGTATAATTCATCGGGCCAGACCCCGTCCCCTTTCCGAGCTACCTCCCGTCATCGGGCTTGACTGACACAAATCTAGACTTAACTAAACCTGGCAGCACGAAAGTTACGTGATGGTTGGAGGCAGGGAGAGAGAATTGTTTAAAACTGTCGCGCAAAACTGTGAATATAAACCCGACGCTGGTACCGTCCCTGCAAAAATGCATTCTTTAGGTTCTGTTTTTTTTTTGGTGATTGGTGAAAATTTGTTTTACTTGACACTTAACAATAAAATTGCTAGAAATTTCAATGATAAAACTTTTAGAAGGATGGCTGTATATAAACGCATATTAAAAGAATCAACCAGAATTAAAATGAATATTAACCTTTTAAAGCCTAGCGGTAACTTTACATAGACCAGGTTTAACATTAAAAAATTCTACGTGGTGCCCACATTGCGTTTATATGTTTTGTACGGATCTCAGAACAAACAGCAACTTTTGCCTTATAAAACATTAAGAGATTGGTTTTTATAACCGAAGTGGAGAGTGTTTACAGCGCGGTACGCACTGAATCCTTATATAAAACAGATACACTTCGTCTTTAAAGGGTTAAAGATAACTATTTTCAATTTAAATAATAAAACCAGAATTAGAAAAATACAAACAAAGAGGCAAGTCCACTAATTCCCTTTACATATTCCGACCAAAATTGTGTAGGCAATTATCTTACACACCACGTATGCTACATGCGAGATCTGCGTTCTTCTGGGACATTATGCAGCGTCGAGTAGTAGTTCTGTACTGACGTTTCGGGACAACGTATCCGTCGAATCTTAAAGGGTAAAGAATTCCCTTGAAATTTTATAATGTGCATACCGTTGTGATACCGGAATATCATTCAAAATAAGGAATACCGTCCTCACAACTTTTTTAATGTTTATTATACACTAGGCGGCTAGATGTTTCGACCGCAGTTTGTGTTCATCTTCAGGCCGTTATAAAAATGTAAAAGGAAAAATTATTCTATTAATTGGGATTCCGGTTTTACAAAATTTTAGTGAGTCACAAATAAAATACAGTAAAGTGTTGTTAAAAATATTTGGGTTGTTTAATTGTAATTTACTGTATTTATAAAAAGTTGAAGGATGAAAAGTACTTGTGAAAAGGTGCAGGTTGTAGATAAAATCTTTGGGTTATTCTTGGTGTGAGTGGCAACAAATAAGTGTTGAGGTTATCCCAGCGTGCGAACTCGTGTTAGCATATTTTCGTATTTTTTCATATTTTTAACTGTATTCCTTCTGTGGGTCTCATATGCAGACTGTAGCTTAAGCGCTTGTTACGGTTCTTTTTGGTTATATTTTGGGTAATATCATTGGGATGTGCTTTTTTACTTCAGATGGCAATTATTTTATATACCGTGTCCACGCACTGTAGTAGATAGTGTATGAGTGGGAATACCGCAGAAAATGTGTAGGAATGTGTGAAAGGTAAAGCAATTCCATCACAGGCCTGGACAGGCCCTGAGGGTTCCAGGAGGTTCAGGCTCCCACAGTTCCTCGAGAATCAGCACGCGAAAGTGGTACTTTTGTCAGATCTACGCACCGGCCGCCTTTACCCCCCAGGAAATATTCCTGGTACTCATTTCTGTTAGAGGCTGAGTCGACCCCAGGGCCATAGTGCGACCGGAAGGATTATGTCAATGAAAAATTCCAATGACACCATCGGGAATCGAACCCGCGACCTGCCGGTTTGTAGCGCAGTGCCTCAACCAACTGCGCCACCGCGTGCCCAAATGTGTATGAAGGCTTTCGGAAGTTTAATCAACTTTTAACTTCTTCCTGAATATAATTTTTTAATTTTTTACTATCCTTTTCATTTATCTGAAATTTGTCATATTTTCAAATTATTCATTACCTACACAGGCAACCGTGATAGCTAAGTTGGTATAGTGACGGAATGATCGAGGAATCTGTGTTCGATCCCCGATAACCCCAGAATTTTATGTATTGAGTACTGGGGGGCTCTTTGTTCGAGATTATAGAGACCGGAACGTTAATTTGAAAGGTTACCTACTTACACGGCTAACAAGAATACGTGGAGCATTACCTCCACTCTCCATATTTCTTCAGGGTGAAGTGCGTAATTTATTACACGTAAAGTTTATCAATCACATTTCCTCTTTTGGTTTCTGGAAAAAAGACCTGCTGGTTATTGTCCATGGAAGATCTTTTCTTTTTTCTATTTCCACTTAATACGTTTACCATGGATCATTCATTCTACAGCCTAGATAATTACAGAAGTTTTTTAATGCCAGGGGGTTTGTCACCGCGGGGGTCCTGGTTTAGTTTCAGGGACTTCCATGTGGGATTTGTGGTAAAAAAGGTACAGGAGTCTCTTTTCAAACGTTAGAGCGACCGGGGCGTGAGCCTGAATACTCACAGCTACCTAGTGCGAAATTTCAGAATGAATGGAGCTATTCCTCCACTTTCCCTCATGCTTTAAGGATTGTACAGGGGACGACTTTACTTACACAGACATGTACATATACCTTTCTAAATTGTGATTGAATTGGAAAAATATCCAGGAATAATTTGAATTTATTTCTAAGGATATGTGTAGATGTGCTGGTGCCTGTTTTGAGTTCTGCAGTTAATCACAAAAAGTATATGGGAGTGTGGATAATTGTTATGTTGATAAATATTAGGAAATACATAAAGAACTGGTGAACACTTGTCTCTTGACAAATAATCTCCAAACAATGTGATACTTATCACTATTGTTAGCATATAGTACCATCTTGTGTCTATTGTTACAGACACTGTGCTTCACAGCTGTCTGCTATGTTGTGACAGGAGATGTAGCATATCCCAAATAAGAAAGGGGTAATTTTAATACACAAAGCATCAAATATGTATGGTAAGGACATAGGCGTGCGCATGTAACAATGTGTTGCATACAAGCCTCCCTTACACTGCATTGTGTCTGTCTTTAAAATGATTCAGGACTGCGAGGGGTGGGATATATGAGGGTAAGTCACATGTTTCACAGGAGGGGGTGACCGCAGGAAATTGGGAGGGTGTTATTAGATGAAGGGATTCCATCTGTCGTCAATTTTTAGCCTATTGATACTGAGAAAAGCGGCAGCAGGTTGAATAAAAACAGTATCATTGCGCACTGCGAATGGGGCGTACCTGGTTTGAATTCCAGCTGAAGATGTGAAACCTGATTCTTTATAAGATTATTAAATGACGCTTTTTTCACGTAAATTCCTCTACATAGCCTATATCTATTGTGCCACACGGTGGCGTAATTTTTGGGGCACTGCGGTACAACTCGGAAGGTAGCGGGTTCGATTCCCGGTGGTGTCATTGGAATTTTTTCATTCACATAATCCTTCCAGCCGCACTATATCCCTGGGGTCGACTCAGCCGCTTAACAGAAATGAGTACCAGGAATATTTCCTGGGGTGTAAAGGCGGCCGGTGCGTAGATCTGACAAAGGTACCACTTTCCTGTGCTTATTCGCGTGGAATTCTGGGAGACTGAACTTCCTGTAACCCTCAGGACCTATCCAGGCCTGTACAGGAATTGCTTTACAGCTTTACATATATATAGATATATATGCATTTCATGGAAAAGTGTATAATATCATATTTGTCCGATTTATGTGTTGTACCCTTCGATTTATACTCTACTTCGTACACAAAATTATTGTTGTGTTTTCCCTTTCATTCTCGCGATCCTTCCTCTTTTCTGTCGTTTCTCCCTTCACGTTCAAATTACAGCACTCCCCCAGTTCTCTGTCGCCTTCCTTTCAACTCCAGTCTGCTGCTCCAACTACTTTAAAGTAATTAGAGCTTTGATTGCCGGGCGATGTTTTTCGGGCGGGCAGGTCCCAGGGGGAGCAAGCCCCGTCACTCAATTCCTGCCCCTTCGCGTTGCTCCCTGCTGCCACACCGTCTTTCGGCTGCCAGGGCTCGTCTTTCGCTCTGCCACACTTCAACACAGCGGAATCACTGCAGGTGTCGTCCCACAGTTCTGCACGAGTTGTTGTGCTTGTTACTTTGTTACCTTATTACCACACCACTTCTTAAGATACGCTTTGGGCCCAACGGTGGAGCGCCTAGTGGGCCTACGTATGAGAGAATTGAGACATTAATACAAAAATTTTGTTTAGAAAGGCATATTACATAACCAGGGAGAATTAAGTAGGGCAAAACTGTCTTTGTTCTTAGTTAAACATTCAATACGGGCTTCGGTGCACTGTATGGACGTTTAATTTCTCACATAATGCCAGCCTCAGTGCACGGTATGGTGATGAATGCACTTAGTGGTACTGTAGATTAAAAACCCCTCAATTCTGGGCAATAATTGTGATGTACGGTGACTGGAGGTACAGCTCCATTGACTCTTAACCTCGGTACGAGATGAAGCTGAGGGTCAGCTTCGTGCTGCGGCCGCCTTATCTCTAGGAAAATTATGGGAATTGTAGTTTATTTGTGTGTTTATTTGTGGTTCCTTTAAAGACACTTTCAGTAACTAACGAGTTTGTGGAATCAAATTAAAGTGCAGTAGTCAATAATGGATTGGAACTGAAGTGGAAGCAAGAAGGCGTGGTCTAATTATCAGGCGTTTTCATGGATGGTATGAGCGAAGCCACAGAGATTCTGTGTGATGGATGTTCCTGCTATGCTCGAACCTGCAGCCTCCAGAAATCAAGGAGCGTTAAATCTGATTGAACTCTCTTGCTGATACAGCCGTATTGAGACGCCATATGTCGGGCCTATCTAAGTGCTGCAGTTGAGGGTTTTGTCAGAAAGGGACGATACGTAAGTACAGAATTTTGTTGGGAAGAGCTCAAGGATACTAATGATTCGATAAGCGAGATCGATAAGGTTTTAGAACATTGCAGTTCAGCACCAAATTCTCCCGGCTTTCTGCACCATAAGCGACTCATTACGGGCTGGAAGGTCTGGGGAAAGAATACCGGTAGAGGCGTGATTTTCCGCACCCGTGCATACTCGCCCTGGGGCCCAAACTGCTTGTTGTAAAAAGGGGTAACGGGTATCTGTCCAGGGGGTAAAGCGGCTGGGGCGTGACTTTGAATACCCACCCACATGTAGCGCTGAAGTTACAGAAAGAGTCGAGCAACATTTGTACTCCCCATCTGGCTCTTCATTGTCTGTTCTAGGCTGAACTTGCTTCAGCCCAGTAAGTTTTCGTCATTTGTACTTACCTGAAATATTTAAGTTTCAAATGACATTTACTTTCTGAAATCATAAGGCTGGGATATGGCGTTCACTATATTAAAATATATGGTAGAACTGTCACTTCCAAAACTGAGTTTAAACTTCTAGTATTATTCCATATTTAACTGGTTCACGTAACCATTTAAAGAGAAAGATAACCTGAATTATATGTTTAAAAATCTAGTCCGTACCGCGCAGTAAACACATTCCGTCTCGTTTATAAAAACCGATCAGTTAATGCTGTATAGGGAAACAATCGCTGTTTGTTCTGAGATCCACACAGAACACATAAATACACTGTGTGGGCAGAACGTGGAATTTGTGAATGTTAAACCTAGTGGTACATATGGTAACCACTGGGCTTTAAAGGCGACCCAGCACGTACCGCGCAGTAAACACACTCCGTCTCGGTTAATGCTGTATAGGGAAATAATCGCTGTTTGTTCTGAGATCCACACAAAACACATAAATACACTGTGTGGGCAGAACGTGGAATTTGTGAACGTTAAATCTGGCGGTACATATAGTAACCACTGGGCTTTAAAGAGATGTGATTGAGCGGCAAGCAAGTAGCCGATTTAAAAGCCATTACCAATCGGGCTGTTATCTGTTCTTGTCCACGCTTTCTTTCACAAATTCCATTATAAAATGTAAGTAATGGACCCTTGTGATATTTCATGCGGATTTCGCGGCTCACCTGAAGCACATTGTCTGTAATATCTCCATGATGCAACCCACCCTGCTCTTCTCCGCCCGCAGATTTGCTGGGACTCAGCCCCGATCAGTCTGCGTCCATTTGGAACTCGGCTAATCGGATTCCAAGCTCTAGCCGTTTCATCTTGCCGCTAAAACTATACCGCCACTGGGACAAGAGTAGATGCTGGCGGGAGCAGACGGACATCATGTTGCGCGTAAGAGGAGAACGCAGCGGATTAACTTTGGTCAGTGTTAGTTGATGCGGAGTACCGAATACTGGACGAGACAGAAAAAAATTTGGACTTCTATAAAGCTATATCATGGTTTGTATTAACGTAAATGCGTAGCCTCCACAAACGCATCGCCTTTTTACGCAAATATTACTACTGCAGCCGCAGACATTTTGTTAATGTGTACAGAAATATAATTTTGCCTGCTGTCTTGTATGGGTGTGAAACTTGGTATCTCGCATTGAGGGAGGAATATACGCTAAAGGTGGCTGAGAATAGGGTGCTGAGGAAGATATTTGGGTCTAAGAGGGACGAAGTAACAGAGGAGGGGAAAAAAGCTTCACGGTGATGAGCTAAAAACCGAATATGAAAATATATGTATATTTTCTGTAGATTATACAAACCGGCTGTGGGGCCCACCCAGCACCCTATTTAATGCGAACTGGGGGGAGCTTTATTAGGTGGTAAGGTAGCCGGGGTGTAAAGCTAACCACTCACAGCCAAGAGTAAGAATGAGTGGAGCTATACCTCTACTTACCTTGTAAACCTTCATAATGTGGACGGGGTCTACATTACCTTTAACAGTGAGTGGAGCTATATGTGTCCTCCCCCCATACACCTTCAAGAGGACTTTACCTCAGACATTTAGCGTTGAACTTGATCTCCGGAAGGCTTCCAGGAAGGAGAGCCACCGGTAAAACAGCGGTTAAGGTTGTTGTTGTTGTTGTTGTTGTTGTTGTTGTTGTTGTTGTTGTTGTTTGCAACCAAGTTGTCAGTTCGGAATGTACATGACACAGGAATAATAAGGGCGGATTTTTCTTCCGGAGACAGCCACTAGCTCTCCTGTCCTCCTCCGGGCAGTTCCGGCCCGGAAACTCTTCCCCTTAGAGTGTACTTGAACACAAGGGCAGCATGACTGCAACGGTCCCTGTGGGGGGGGGGATCCATTATTAACACAGTACTGTGTGTGTGTGTGTGTGTGTGTGTGTGTGTGTGTGTGTGTGTGGACATTCAAGTAAGTGAAAAGGGGAAATAGACAATTCGTAGCGCCGCGGGTGGAGGGACGTTGATAAAAATCCTCCGGTGTAATTTTGTTCCAAGTAGGAACGCCTACAGTTTTTTAACTGGAATTAAAATGTGTACACCAGAGGAACTTAAAATATTTCCCGAATTCCTTCGTTATTTCTTTGCACGCCTTTATGCTCTTTATTAAAATGAAATACATTTGTCTCTGTAGTCTGTTGAGTACCAAGCTATATAGGCGTATGGGGGATAGAAGGCAGAGCTCCACGCGTTCTTAACCCTGGCATTAAAGTTGTCAGCTTCACACTTTGACCGCTTTATCCCCCATGGAAAAGGGCCTTGTTGTACATTAGATGAACGGATAAGTTGAACAGACCGTGTCTGGACGCTGTGATCAATTTATGTTTTGAAAATAAGAACTGTGAAATTGAAGATGACCTAATTTAGTCGAAACATGTTGTTCTGTATAACAAATAGAACATAGCTGTGTTTAGATGGATTTTGTCTTGATTGCTGTGGTTAATATTTGGAATGATTTAACGTAACTTTCTGTTGCGAAGAACTAAAAAAAACCCAAACCCTGGAAATGATCTAGTGTCGAGGTTAAGAATTAGTGGCGCCATATTTCTACGCCCCACGTATGCATTCGTGAAAAGCACAGGGACAAATTTTGCTCTGAATTTTACGCAAAGAAATGAAATTAAAATAAGGAATTGGAAAACTAGCAAAGTAGGAAAGGAATTAACTCTGTTTTTTCGGAAGTCAATTCCTGAGAAGCCCAGCGCATATTCAAGGCACTCTCTTGAATCAGCTGCCCGAATTCTCTGATAACGATTTATTTGTCATGTGTATGTACCGTTTCACAGATAATTGCAGCTTGCTGTCCACAAGTGCCTTCATCTTGACTCTCATAAGCTATGTGACGTACAAAAAGTTTTATACCGGCTTTATTGAATTTAACGGGCATTGGCATTACCTTTTAAACATTTTTAAAAAGATATTTAATATTAGCTGTGAGATCTATTCTAAAATGTGTTCTGCCATGGCCCAGACGCTTCTGGCTTGGCGGTCTCTTATCTCGGAAGGCCGGATTCTATTTCAGACCAGTTCTTCTGGGAGTTGTGTGGACAAGTGGCACTGTGACAGGTGTCTCTGCCAGTCCTTTGGGTTTTCCCTGTCAGTATCATTCCACCAATGTTCCATACTCATTCATTTGTCCATTTCTTCATCACTTACGTTATAGGACCTTAGCAATTGACACCATTGTTAAGAAGCACTAAAGCGACTAAAATACGGGCTATGTTGATGGATTTTTATGGACCTGTATTCAGAAGTTCGCTGTTTCAAAATTCCGCCGCAACAGCGACGGAATTTTGACTGACAACTTCGTTGGTTCTACTTAGTTACTGAGGGCAAATTCCGACGCGACGGCGACGGAATTTTAACTGACAATTTCGTTGGTTGTACTTAGTTACTGAGGGCAAATTCCGACGCGAGAGCGACGGAATTTTAACTGACAATTTCGTTGGTTCTACTTAGTTACTGAGGGCAAATTCCGACGCGACGGCGACGGAATTTTAACTGACAATTTCGTTGGTTGTACTTAGTTACTGAGGGCAAATTCCGACGTGAGAGCGACGGAATTTTAACTGACAATTTCGTTGGTTCTACTTAGTTACTGAGGGCAAATTCCGACGCGAGAGCGACGGAATTTTAACTGACAATTTCGTTGGTTGTACTTAGTTACTGAGGGCAAATTCCGACGCGAGAGCGACGGAATTTTAACTGACAATTTCGTTGGTTCTACTTAGTTACTGAGGGCAAATTCCGACATAGTATAAGAGTTAGACCATTATCAGAGGTGCACAGATTCCAGATAACTAAATTTTATACGGTAATGACTAATATTTGTGGGTTCTCAGTATGGAAAATACTGCTAAGTCACCCTTCTGACACTAAACATGTTTAAATTGGCTACTAGATTTTCGGAAAATTTGTTCCCCCGCCCCTCCCCCAGAGTTATTACGACTTCCTTTCATATCTCTTCCAATTTTCTAATTATCCCAGTAATATATGTTACGAAATTTAGAACACAAGGAATATCATAAAGCAGGCCGTAGACAAATAGAGTTTTGAATAAACATCCTGCATCCTTTAATTCATATAAGGTAAGAATAAACAAGGTCGAAAGTAAGGAAAGTAAACTCGGGAGAATATGAAAAAAAAAGTGTGGGTAAAAGAGGAATCGTACAGCAGGATAATGCCGAGGGAGAAGGAGTCGGGGATGAAGCAAGGTACAGGCCGGCCAACCGACCGACAACTAAATAATGCACCAGATAACAGATTCGTCTGGTTTCGGGGCTGACGGCACGGAATCCTCCCCGAAAATAAAATCTCTGAGTCATAAAAATTTCAAGAGTAAAGACCAGTAATGAGGATATCTGATAAAACTTTCAGACACCACCAAGAGAAAAGAGAAAGGAATATATAGATCTCCCAGCATTTTTAACCTCCACTTTTCTTGAAGGTTATGCGAGTGTTGCTAAGACATGGGGAAGGAATAAACTAATAAGTGTGGCCTATATCTGACAGCTGTTTCTGTAACTACTTTTGGTACGGCCATTTTCCAGGTCAGTCCACTAACTCTTGACCGTTACCACTGGTCTTTGATTTCATTTATTTCAAACAAAATTTATGTGTGATTCAGCCTATCGATTCTACTTCGAAACCTCTACCCCAGGACCCGTTTCTTTCTGTATCAGATACTTCATTGGCTAACGTAAGGATTGTGGAGTTCTTATCAATAGGAAATGTGAGGATCTGACGAGAGTGGTGCTAGGATTCCAGGCTGCTGGATTGTAGCTAACTAACTAACTAACTAACTAACTAACTAACTAACTAACTAACTAACTAACTAACTAACTAACTAACTAACTAACTCGATGGACCAGAGGCCTTCTTGGAAAACTAACAGGTCCTCAGCTAGTCAAGAAATTCCCCGAATTTTATGGAACCCGGAGGTTCATTACCGCATTCACAAGAGCCCGCCATCTGTCCCTATCCTGAGCCAGCTCAATCCAGTCAATGACCCCATCCGACTTCTTGAAAATCCATTTTAATATTATCCTCCCATCTATGCCTGGGTCTCCCAAATGGTGGCCTTCCCTCCGGTCTGTCCACCGAAATCGTGTTATGTACCTCGCTTTCCCCCATACTTGCTACATGCCCCGCCCATCTCATTTTTCTCTATTTGATTACCCGAATAATATTTGGTGATGAGTACAGGTCATTGAGTTCCTCGTTATGTAGTCTTCTCCAATCCCCTGCCGCCTCGTCCCTCTCAGGCCCAAATATCCTCCTCAGCACCCTATTCTCGAACACCCTCAGTCTTTGTTCCTCCCTCAGTGTGAGAGACCAAGTTTCACACCCGTATAAAACAACAGGTAAAATACAGTTCTGTATACCCTAATCTTTGCGTTTTTGGATGCTGGATTGTAACATTATAGAAAATTACGTATGTTTCGAAATATGAAGGAACTGGAATCGTTAAAGACGCAGGTAAATACGTAAAGTTCTGAGAGGCGTAAAATCATAGAAGACTTGCTTCTTCATTATGGTGAAATTCATATACAGGGTGTTTGAGGAGAATCCTACCATACTGCAGGACAACGTTCCTTAGGTTAAATTGCATAGATATAACCAAAATTACATCCGAAGTTGAACTCTTGCGGAGATAATGACGACGAGAGTTGTTTTACATTTGTTGATTACCAAATACGTATTAAAAGAAGGAGGAATTTGTAGTTTCTGAGATTTTGACACCTGTACTTAACATAAAATTACCATTTGAGTGACACAAAGTCTTTCAGTTTCCTGGTTTCATAAAAGTCGTCGTTATGGTTCCAAGTATTTCACACGGTACGAACGGGCCTGCGCAGTGTACTGACAATGTCATATTAACCCTTTAAAGCCTACTGGTTACTTGAAGCACCAGCCGGTTTCACATTCAACAACTGTACGTTCTGCCCACAGTGTATCTATGTGTTATGTATTTATCTTAAAACCAAAAGCGACTCTTGCCCCATATAACATAAACTGATTGGTTTTTATAACCGAGATGAAAGGTGTTTACTGCGCGGTACGAACTGGGTCTTTTAAATAAAACAGTTTACGCGTCGTCTTTAAAGGGTTAAACATTTACCGTAACTGTAACTGCAAGAACAGCACGTTTTTCTAACGTCATTAACTCCTGTAAATGTTCAGCCTCTTGTGCAGGTATATTTGTCTAGGTGAGTGTAATTTAACTCGCGGAACGTTCTCCCGAACTACGGCAGATTCCCCCTGGTACGCCCTGTATTTTAAGCAAAATTATTTTATGAATAATTGTGCCCTTTGCTGAAAGTGTATAGCTTCAAATGCTAGGATGATGAACGTGTGATGAATTGTGAAGGGTGTAGAAGAAAGCGATTATTGAGTCACTTTCAGTACTATCACAGAAATTTACTGGCGTTACTGAGGCAACTCACAAAATATTTGCGATACCCGGTATCCGGTACAAGTTTTCGAATACCGGACCTCCCGGATATGAAGCCAGAATACTTCCCGCTCTACCATTACGTTCGGTTGCCATTCATTTTACTTTTATCAACCGCGGGATGCAGTATGGATGGAAGTTTTACAAAATCCTGTGTTATTCAATTTTCTCAAAACTTGTCCCCTTTATCTCTGTTATTATATTTCCTTTTTTCACATATATCCAGTTCAGGATTTGGTCGAAAGTGATACATCTTTAACGTACTTTGAAGGATAACATAAATCAGGGTTGCACAAATTTTCCAAAAATCTAGGGACCATCCCAAAACTTTATATGTCAGAAAAGTGGCATAAAGCAGGTTTCGTGCTTGGGAATCGCAAACATTAGGCGCCACTGCAGAAAATTTAGTCACAGCGACGATTCGGTTTCAGGGATTTGTTCACCTCTGACATAAATATGCTATGTTCCTGTCTTCTGTGGTTTGAACCCAAGATGTGTTTAAATTGCCTCAGGCTGGATGGCTACAGCCAGTGACACGTAACATCTGCCAAATTCAAATATTCTCCATATCTGAATGCTGCAACACACCCAGATGTTCTGTTCTTCCTTCACAGTGAGATACGTCTATGGGTTTTTATCATAGTTGTACTAATTAAGATAAATCATTCTGCAGTTTTATGCACCTGATTAGACATCCAGTGCATGTCTTGAATCAGGGAGTGAAAAACACACACACACACACACACACACACACACACATACACACACACACAAAACAACGTAATAAAACCCTATCAAAAGCAATTTCTTCCCCAACGGAATTTTCTTTAATTAACCCTATAAAAAGTCTGATTAGTATTTTCTGACTCTTTTTTCATTTGATTGTTAAGACAGTTTTTCCAATTAATTCTTCATTGCAGTGCAAGACGTCTTTTTCCATTTGCTTAGCGTGGGGTAATTTTCGCGTTATTACCACATAAAAAATTTTTGTGCGTAAGGAAGGAACCTTCTCCCTCCTAACATATCCCAGTCACATCAAAAACTAATTTAGAATTTATGAAAGTGCTGTTGAAAGAGACCCATTTTAATTGGGACACGGATGCGATGAAGCGCACCTCAGAAAAAACTAAAGACTAAAGTGTGTACATGTATGTATATATTACTGGGCGGCCAGGTTGCTTTAACAAAGCAAAGAAAAATGTTGGTTTTGACTGATTCTTCTCTGAGAAATTCAAATATATACTTTGCATATACGTGCCAACTTGGATGTTCAACATCAAAATGAAAAACTGTAATTTATAATTACTTTCATTTTGTAATTTTTCTGGTTGTACGTCGTGGGATTCATCTTACGGGGTAGTTAAGTGTAAAAAATTAGGTTCTTCTAGTACTTTAACCTTTTAAAGCCTAGCGGTAACTTTACATACGACCAGGTTTAATATTAAAAATTCTACGTGGTGCCCACATTGCGTTTATGTGTTTTGTACGGATCTCAGAACAAACAGCAACTTTTGCCTTATAAAACATTAAGAGATTGGTTTTTATAACCGAAGTGGAGAGTGTTTACAGCGCGGTACGCACTGAGTCCTTATATAAAACAGATACGCTTCGTCTTTAACCTTTTAAAGCCTAGCGGTAACTTTACATACCACCAGGTTTAATATTAAAAAATTCTACATGGTGCCCACATTGCGTTTATGTGTTTTGTACGGATCTCAGAACAAACAGCAACTTTTGCCTTATAAAACATTAAGAGACTGATTTTTATAACCGAAGTGGAGAGTGTTTACAGCGAGGTACGCACTGAGTCCTTGTATAAAACAGATACGCTTTGTCTTTAAAGAGTTAATATAACTCGCATCGAGTTTCTTTTCACGTATGTTCTGAAATTTAAAAATCGCCCGCACCCCCAGCTTTCCACTATTTTTACATTAAAATTCTACCCCTTATTTCTCAGTAAAGTGTCACAGATATCAGCTTATGGCACATTTTTGTAACATTTGTACTTTTACAATATTTTTCAACTAAATTAGTGGGCGAAAAACTCTATAATTAGTCACTTGTTTGCAATGGCGACAAGGTCTTAAATTTATAGTCTTTGTCACCACTACCAGAGCTTAGGCCAGCTATCATGTTAAGTTCTTCGTGATATTCCTCAGTACCTTCAGGCAAATCTCCAAACAGTAACTTAATTCACGCCACGACCGCTTCGTTCCCTACACCTTCCATTCCATCATTCAGTCACACTTTACAGTTCGATACTATAGGTGTTCATCGAGCTACTGACAGCCATGTTAAATGCACTGTATGAAGTAACAACCATCATGACAATTAAAAAGGAGGTGAGTGTTACGTGATTCGGTTCAGGCAAAGTAAAAAACAGGAGAAAGGAAAACCGTTTCGTAGTCCTTCCGTCTTCTACCTACCTGTTCACAGTAGTTGTGTCGAGGTTGTTTATTTTCAGTTGATCACACTAAGACACACACCAGAGTCTGTAGGACTCCTCTGGACGAGCGATCGGCCCGTCGCAGAGACCTCTACCTGACAACACAAAAACTCACAAGAGACAAACATCCAGGCCCCCCGGTGGGATTCGAACCCACGATCCCAGCAACCGCTCGGCAGCAGACCTACGCCTTAGACCGCGCGGCCACTGGGATCGGCGGAGAAAGAAAAATAAGGGAGAAAAAGCGGTAAGCGATGTGTAGGGGGAGGGAGGGCGGGCGGGGGGGGGGGCAAAATCTCCTTACGAAAGAGGTTAAGTAAGTTGGTCCGGGTAAAGCAGCTGTGTAAAGCAAAGGATTAAACTTTTTCTTCTCGCCCGCCATCGCTTAAAAATGTATGTCTATTTAATAATTCTGTCAGTGCGGAGCTTTCAATGCGATGGCCTTTCCAGTAAATCCAACCCTTGCCACAGGGTGGCAGCAGTGTGCCTGAGACACACCAAAATGTTAAATATCCGTGACTGTTTCAGCGATAAATAATTCACTTAACGTTTTTAAACGAGTCTCATTTACTTCTATGAAAATTCATTGTTATTTAGATTCTTTCATAAGATAGCAAAAAAAAAACCGGCGGATGGTATTTTAAATAAAGGCGCTGTATCAGTTGCGACGTGTCTCTGTACAGTTGTGTCTGAAAGCCTATCTACAGCATGTTACACAAACGTGTCCTACAATAATATATTTTAAACGTACTTAAATAAACGCGGATTCAAAAATCAAAGAGGAATTATTTAACAAAGCATGCAGTTACCAACAAGGTGTGCAGATATTTACAAACAAAAGTTTATAAATTAACCCTTTAAAGACGAAGCGTATCTGTTTTATATAAGGACTCAGTGCGTACCGCTCTGTAAACACTCTCCACTTCGGTTATAAAAACCAGTCTCTTAATGTTTTATAAGGCAAAAGTTGCTGTTTGTTCTGAGATCCGTACAAAACACATAAACGCAATGTGGGCACCACGTAGAATTTTTTAATATTAAACCTGGTGGTACGTAAAGTTACCGCTAGGCTTTAAAAGGATAAACAAAAACTACACATCCTAGCTACCATTCTTATTGGAAGAACCACGATCCTCGTCAAGCAATATCCACAAGAAGGGGCCACTGCAACAGACTTCTCATTACTATCCTCTATAGAACGCATACCATCTTTCTATTTTAAACATTTTAATACCTAAAATCAAAATTTTATTGTACCTTTTATCTAATGTTTTACAACTTCAAAAAAACTTTCAAAATATTACCATCTTCTTTCCAAAGACTATCCAACTTTATATATACATATATATGTATTTTACGTAAATTAACACGTTAACCAAGTTATGCATTTAATGAATACATTGAGAAGTAACTATTAAACTGCTACGTGTTTCGGCACCGAGGTGCCATCTTCAGGGAGTTATTCGAACAAAGGAGTACAAGGCCAGCAAGCGTATCTGGGTGTGGTGTCGCCTTCATTAAAATGATAAAATATATTAAAATCCTATAATTCACAAAGATAATAATCATGTAATTACAATTTCGTAAATTTAAAGTTTTACACTGAGCCGTTCCAATTAGAAATTTTCAGGCTTTTACAGTCTTTATGGAGCATGCATACAAATATCTGTCTCCATCTGTTATGAAGAAAAGAGATCTCTTCTTGCTAAGCGTCTGTGATGTGTGTCGTTTCGGGAGGAGTTGTACAGAAATACTCACATGAAGCAGCGCAATCTCAGTCCTAAACATAACTGTGTAAGTATTTTCTTTCTTGTGGCCAGCGTGATGATGACCATATATGGTCGAAACATGTAGCTGACAGGAACTAAATACATGCTGATTTAAATAAAAAATATATGGGGTCGTATTTGAAGGAATTTCTTATTTAACTTTGAGCATCTAAAACACAACGAGTAAGAATTTTCTACAAATTTTATTCGAGAAATCAGGCAACTGTTTACAGGGCTTTTAGTCTGCTGCCAGTTATGCAAACTGACAGAAAAAAGTGGTGAGTTGGTTTAATTTATTATCACTGTTAAATGGCTGCCGGGTTTTCCGTTCGATCGCGCAGTGGCAAAAGAATGGCCCGGGAATTAACGGTCCGTCTGCCGCGGAAGTTGGAGCCGTTGAGACCCGTAACAGACCAGCGAAACAATTACCGCGTGTTAAGCTATTCCAGTTCCCTGGTAAATAATTGATTGGTGTGGGAATCTGTGGTCATTTCTTCCAAATACCAATTGCTTGATTGAAAAAGACTGTTGAAATTTCCTGATTTTATGATATACAAGTACTGAGAAAGATGTTAACATCTGAATAAGAATGGGTTCAACAAAAACTGACAAAACAGCTTATAGCTTCCATGATAGGCAACAAGGCAATAAATATTGTATAACAATCCATTTGACAAAGAAGCGTCGAAGTTACAAGAGCCCCCTCGTCAAGGGTGCAAACAAGGGGGAGGCTGTCAGGCTGCAGCCCCCCAAACCCCCCAAAACCGAAATTTTAAAAACACAGATTTTGTAGATATTATTATATCAAACGTTTAACGTGATTTGCCCTTCAGCCGAAATCAGCCACTGAAATGGGCTGATGGCTAGTGCATTGGATTTCTGAAAAATAAATTAATACAATTTAAAAAAACAAGACGATACGACGCTGTGTTTGAGTCATGGCACATGTAGTTATATTCGTATGTATATGAATGCAGTTGCAGGCAGTGTTATGTTGTACTTACAGCATGATTTTTAGAACATAATTTTTAAAATCACACGAATTATATGTAGCGTCAGGGTCAGCGCCCCGCCCCCCAAAGGAAAAATTCTGTGTGCGCACCTGCCCCTAGTTATTACCAATCAGCCAGCCAACGAACATTCGACTCTGTACAGCTCTGACGATGGTATATGACTCACTGTCATAACCTTATTTTTTGGGATTTTATCCATTGTCTAATTTTTGATGAAGCACGACGTTTCGAAAGCCGGCTCTGCTTCCATCTTCAGGTAAAATAACGCACTTAGTCTAGTGGGCCCATTAGAGAGTGCCCAGGGAATGGGAATACCTCTATGTAAGGGGTTCACCAGATTCCTTGCCTAAAGACAGAATCAGAGCCGACTACTGAAACGTCTTGCTTCATAAAAAATTAGACGATGGACAAAGTCCAAAAAAAGATTACGTCAGTGAAGCGACGTAAGAATGGGCATCGCTTCAAGAAGCAGTTTTCATAAGTTTCCGACTTCAGCCACATAAGTAGGCATTAAGTATAGATATGAATAATGTCAAAGCCTATCCTAGCCTTCGTATTACAAACACTTAACAAGGCAGTAATAATCATTTTAACGCAAACTCTCAAAACTTGTCATAGCTCACCTGAGAGAACCTCTTTGCCAGGCAATAAACATCAGAATATAAACCACTTCAAAAAACTTCCAAAACTTATCAAACCTTCATTGAGCTGCCACTTATCCAAAAAATAAACATTTAGATAATAATCTCTTAGCCTAACAGCTGTTATGCCTTATTAATAGCAAACGAACATACAAACAAACAAAAAAACAGACAAAGAAACAAAGTGTAACGGCCCCATCTAAAACAGACAGTCGTTATGTCGTCGGCACTTAGACAGCGCTTTCTTCCTGCGAGTAGCCTCTTTCTACCACTGAAGAAGGGTGAATCCTAGAGGGTTTCGGATATCCCAGGGAAGAATAAATTTCCGGAATATCCCATACCGAAAACACGAAAGTGTCATCCTGACCTTCGCTTCCCATCTCTTTCGGGTCTTGTTAGCAGCACCAGTTCTCACGCACGGCCCTATTCTGTTCACCTTGTTAGCAGCACCAGTTCTCACGCACGGCCCTATTCTGTTCACCTTGTCGAATATGAAAATTTATATATTGAATTTATTCGAAGAACGGAATAAGGCTTTAGGGCACAGCGACACCCAAACATCTACACACCCACACATTCTACACACCTGCACATCCACACACCTACACACCTACAAACCTACACATCTGCACACCACATATACCTACCCACACACTCACAAACACATACACTACACCTGCAAACCTGCACACCTGCACACCGCATATACGTACCCTACACACATACACTGCACCTACACACCTACAAACCTACACATCACATATAAACACTCAAACACACATATACTACGCATACACACCTGCACACCACATACACACACACACACACACACTCATACACACACACTACACCTACACACCTTACAAACTTGCACACCTACACACCACTTATAAACACTCACACACACATACACTACGCCTACACATCTACAAACCTACACACCTGCACACTACATATGAATAACCACACACGCACACACACATACAGTGCACCTACACACCTACAAACTTGCACACCTACACACCACATATAAACACTCACACACACATACATTACACCTACACACCTACAAACTTACACACCTGCACACAACAAATACACACCCACACACACATGCACACACACACGACACCTACAAATGTCCATATTTACATCATTCCCGAATCCCGCGCCTGAACATATGCGCCGGTATCCGTGCTGATTTGGTTATGGTGTTGACTGAGGGTCTGTCTTGTATTCTTAATCGGTTTTTAGAATTGGATTAGTGTTTAGAGGGTGTCCCTATGTTGGCTGCGGGTGCAGCGACGGCGGGGCCTGAGATTTGTGGCTTGTATTTATTTTCGAGTCGTTAATAATGCAGACGTGCGTGAGACACGCAGCGGATCTGCCTGACACTAATGACATCCAGGCTAAGTGTTAAACCGACACACCTTGCCTTAAAAACGCACTGGGACCCAACTGTTGCTACTGCTGCTTTGAGTCCTTGCCTCGTGGCTGTCAAACTCAGCCAGTCTGCGTTAGCAGTGCAGATTTAAGCACGTGGAACAGAGCTGCTAGACTACAGGTTGGACAACACGAGGGCCATAGTTTATCGCCCGACAGTGTCTGTGGTCACGTCTTGCTTAGGAACTGCCTCATGAAACACGTTATGGAAGGAAAGGTAGAGGGAAGGATAGAAGTTACGGGAAGAAGAGGAGGATGAAGTAAGCAGCCACTGGATGACCTTAAGGGAACGAGAATGTACTGGAAATTGAAAGAGGAAGTACTAGATCGCTCTCTGTGGAGAGCTTGCTTTGGAAGAGGCTGTGGGCCTGTCGTATGGGAGGCTACGGAATGAACGAACGAACGAACGAACGAACGAACGAACGAAAGAAAGAAAGAAAGAAAGAAAGAAAGAAAGAAAAAAGAAAGAAAGAAAGAATGAATGAATGAATGAATGAACGAATGATTGAAAGAAAGAAAGAAAGAAAAAATGATTGAAAGAAAGAATGAAAGAAAGAAAGAAAGAATGAATAAATGATTGAAAGAAAGAAAGAAAGAAAGAAAGAAAGAAAGAAAGAAAGAAAGAAATAATGAATGAATGAATGAATTATTGAAAGAAAGAAAGAAAGAAAGAAAGAAAGAAAGAAAGAAAGAATGAATGAATGAATGAATGATTGAAAGAAAGAAAGAAAGAAAGAAAGAAAGAATGAATGAATGAATAAATGATTGAAAGAAAGAAAGAAAGAAAGAATGAATGAATGAATGAATGAATGAATGAATTATTGAAAGAAAGAAAGAAAGAACGAAAGAAAGAATGAATGAGTGAATGATTGAAAGAAAGAAAGAATGAATGAATGAATGAAAGAAAGAAAGAAAGAAAGAAAGAAAGAAAGAAAGAAGGAAAGAATGAATGAATGAAAGAAAGAAAGAAAGAAAGAACGAACGAACGAACGAACGAACGAACGAACGAACGAATGAATGAATGAATGAATGAATGAATGAATGAATGAATGAATGAATGAATGAATGATGAACGAATGAATGCCAATGGATGTTTCTTTTCTCCGAATTATTCAGACCGGCGTGGCGGCCCAACCAAATAACTCCTCTCTTCTGTCGGTAGCGGAGGCTCGTTCTTGGCTAGAAGGCGACGGCAGCGTGAATCTGTACACTTATCTCCTGTCCAGTGTCGTGTTTAACTAACAGTGCAGCTGTACACTTATCTCCTGTCCAGTGTCGTGTTTAACTAACAGTGCAGCTGTAAACTTATCTCCTGTCCAGTGTCGTGTTTAACTAACAGTGCAGCTGTACACTTATCTCCTGTCCAGTGTCGTGTTTAACTAACAGTGCAGCTGTACACTTATCTCCTGTCCAGTGTCGTGTTTAACTAACAGTGGAGCTGTACACTTATCTCCTGTCCAGTGTCGTGTTTAACTAACAGTGCAGCTGTACACTTATCTCCTGTCCAGTGTCGTGTTTAGCTAACAGTGGACCTGTACACTTATCTCCTGTCCAGTGTCGTGTTTAACTAACAGTGGAGCTGTACTTTCACTACTCCACGCGCCCTCATCGCAGAAATTGGGACAAATTTTCCACACGTCCTATCCTGCTCATTTCTCACCTCGTTATGTGAAATGGTAAAACTATCCCATTACAGGCCTGGACAGGCCCAGAGGGTTCCAGTAGGTCGAGGCTCCCAGATTTCTAGACAATCGGCACATGAAGGTGGTAAGGTTGTCAGCCCCACGCACCGGCCGCCTTTACACCTCAGTGAATATCCCTGGTACTCATTTCTGTTAGGGGCTGAGTCGACCCCAGGGCCGTAGTGCGACCGGAAGGATTATGCCAATGAAAAAATCCACTGACACCATCGGGAATCGAACCCGCGACCTTTCGGTGTATCGCAGTGCCTCGACCAAATGCGCCACCGCGTGCCCCTCATCTTTATGTAGTCTTCTCCATTTTCCTATTACCTCATCCTTCTTAAGCCTACGTGTCTTCTTCAGCACTCTATTCTTGAACACCCTCAGTGTATGTTCGTCTTTGTATCAGAGACCAAGTTTTACACCCACATGCAACAACAGGCAAAATTATAGTCCTGTGTATTTTAATATTTATGTTTTTACATAACAGATGGTAAGACAAGAGTTTATGGACCAAATTGTATAAAGCACCCCTCAAATTTAATCTTAATTTCTTGCTGAGCGAAATTTTGATTTTTTTTGTGTGTGTCTTCCCAAATTATTTGAATTCTGTCACATTTTCAAAGCATTTATCATCTGGTTTTATGATTTTCTTTTATTCTGCGTTCTTTTAAAACGAAATAATGACTACGCGAAATTGTTCTAAAAAATTAGAGCTGGAACTATCCTATGTTTGGCGGAAACAATTCACTCGCCCCACCGGATTCGGCTTCTCACCTCCCTCTTTTGGGACGTTTGGTTGATAATCTATACTAGCTCATGGTTCCCGGCGGAGTTCCATTTACCCTGTTTTTCATTTTACTTTCTCTCCCACTGCCACCACCACCACCACCACCAATACTCGCTTCATAAGCTACTGTATAATTCACCGAAGGATCACAGACTCGCTTGCAAATTGACCAAGTGTTATTTATCATCAGCCGATATCTGAATTTGATGACGCAGGTAATGATCATGATCAATAGGTTTGTGATTGTGATGACAAAAGTACGGTGAAGGAGCCGGTTGAATCCCACGCCAGTCCGTACGCTTTTTGTGTTCGACTAAGTGTCACTGGGACAGTTTTTTTTTCTGAGCGGGTCTGTGTTCCTTGTCTGGAATCGCCACAGTCACATTTCATTTGTCTAAACATGACGGTATGGAACATCAGCGTGTGAGAGCGAACTTCTCAGTGAGTGTAACAACAACACCATGTTAAAATGCTGAAGATTCTTTTCCCTTAGACAGGACATGTTACTGACGGCTGCCTAACAGTTTTAGTAGAAACCAACAGGATTTCTTCAGCACTGTCTGGCGCGAAAATCTGTGTTTGTTACGCAAACCAGTAAGAAATCGTTTAGTTTTTTCAGGCGTAAGTATGTTGTAAGTGCCCCATTATCATACAGTTTTTAAATCACCTCATTTTTTAAAAAATTCTCCTCAGCCCATTTGTGGGCAAGTGGTGATGCAGTTGGTTGGGGCACTGCGTTAGAAGCTGGAGGGTCACGGTTTCGATCCCCGATTGTGTCATTGAAATTTTTCATTGACATAATCCCTCCCAGCCGCACTCTGGCCCTGGGGTCGACTGGGACTTTAACAGAAATGGATGCCAGGAGTATTTCTTGGGGGTAAAGGTGGCCGGTGCGTATGGCTGACAACCTTACCACCTTCATGTGCCGACTGTCTAGAAATTCTGGGAGCCTCAACCTCCTGGAACCCTAAGGGACTGTCCAGGCCTGTAATGGGATAGCTTTACCTTTTTACAACATACCCTTTTCCTGCGTTTACCTGGTGTTTGGGGGGCACCATTTATGTAAAGAATGTAAAACAAGGGTGGGGTGTGCACGCTACAACTTTGTCTCAAACCTCCTTGTAATTCTCTTAGGCGTGCATATTTCTTGTTTAGCGGAAACCTGCTTGTTTAATCCACCATATTCATCTAACCGTAATGAAGATGATGATATAAATAAATATTTCAAACCGTTACTTATTCTCCCACGTTGAGGGAGGAACATAGACTCAGAGTGTCTGTGAATAGTGTGCTGAGGAAGATATTTGGGCGCAAGAGGGACGAGGAAAGAGGGAAGTGGAAGAGAATGCGTAATAAGGAGTCTCAAAATCTCCAATCCTCGCTAAATATCATTAGGTTGATGAAATCAGGGAGGGTGGAATGGGCGGGGCATGTGGCACGAGTGGGAGACACTAGAGGTGCTTATAAGGTTTTGGTGGGGAAACCTGAAAGAAAGAGACCACTTGGAAGACCCAGGCTATGATGGGTGGATAATATTAAAACGGGTCTTTAAGAAATAACATGCGAGGGCTTGGATTGAATTGATCTGGCTCAGGATAAGGGAAGTGGAGAGCCCTTGTGAACATGGTAGTTTATTGACAAAATGTGGAAATATTAGCTTCTCGAGGACTCCGCTGCTTGAAGTTGGACGGTTGTTTCAAACTGTGCAGCTACTTAATATGTAAAATATTTCTAGCAGTATAAGAATATTTATCCCCCAAAGTGACTTATCATGTTTTGACTTTTCTGCACGTTAAACGTCATATAAATTCTTGGTACTGTTTATTACAACCTCTGGTGGAAGGCAAAGACACTTAACATTGCTATAATGCGCTGCATTGTCAGTCAGTGAGTTGGATAGACAACCAAGCAAGTTGGGTGATCCATCAGGCAGTGAAGAGACCTGTTTCATTATTCAGAGCCGCCTGTCGGAAATCACGCGTACTAGTCAATCACCGGGGACGGGAGGAAGGAAAAAAAAAAAGAAGCCAGAAAAAACTGGCGTCCACATGAAACACAGTTAAAAATAAATATATAACAATACTGATACACAGTTAGAAATGTACGGATAGGTTGCAATAATCATACTGCTATCCTTCCGTGTGTCAACATGGCGTCCTGCGTCACATCAGCTAATTGGACGATTGATGCAATTCCGACGTGGAAATTTGTGTTGGTTGGACACAGCTAGAAAACTTGATCATTATCAAATGTACCGCCACCAAAATAACTTTACACTCATTTGGGAAAACTTTTCAATAGCGTGGTGGCATGGTGGTCACTCATGTTTATACGCTAAACAAATGAACCTGTCAGTTCATAGCACAAACTGTGATTATTTCTCGTGGGGCAAAAAATGGTTTATAACTATTTTATTCCATTGATGCCCCTCTCTTAACATTGATTGATTGATTTATGATTACATAACTTGGGCATTTGTAGGCAACCGTTGACAAATGAAGTAAACGTAGCTGTGACAAAATACAAATCTTCAACAAAACCTAAATTCATGTATTGTTGTTTTTTTTTTCGTTACAAATATAATGGTTAAACTCGCAACACTTCTCTTTGGAAAATAAGTACTGGCGTTTTGCCTACACCGGATGTCATGGTTACCACCCATAATTGCATCTTTCGGAGTTACGTAGTGGTGAGCCTGTTTTCTTCACGGTTGAGGTGACACTCATACAGAAATGGTCCTTACTTGTGAAATAAGGTCCTGGATATGCGTATATCCATTTGGGGCCCCTAGCGCCTCGATAATTGAGGCTCCTCACCTCCCCTCTAATTATTAGCGAATTTACCACCAGATCTCATAACTGTTATCCAGAATACTGCGTTAGGTCAGAAGGACGGAGTCCAGTCTGAAATGAACAGCAAAAATTTTAGCGTTCTGTACGTTTGTGGACCCTTCCTGACACACAGCCCCCCGTCACTCGATAATCAGAAACCCCTACAATTATTACCCAATTTACGACCATATATCGTGAAAGGCATCCAGAATACTACCTTCTGTCAGAAGAACGGAATTCAGCGTGAATAAACCCACAACAATTTTAGTCTTCTGTAAATCTGGGGCTCCCTCTGACACAGAAGGCCCTCCTGCACCATGAAGTCTTGTGGGGAAGGGGTTATTAGCGCCACCGAGTACTAACATTTCGTCTACACCGGGTATTATGGTTATTTACATCGCCATGTGTTTTTATTCTGGAATTTTGTATTGTTAATATTCAGTCTTCCCCAACGAAGGTAATATTTATAAAAAGCGACTTAGTCATACAGAATCAAGTAACGTCACTTGCTCCTAACTAAGCACAATGTGTACTACTGTCTTCGTGTCATGTAGTCACGCAGCAGCAGTCCTTCCACTAACGTTTAATGCTTACACCACTACGACTTGTGGTCGCCAGGGGTTTGTTTGTGAAAGCAGAATGGTCTTTAGTGTGTGTGTGGTTGGACTTAAGGAAGGGGGGGTGCGGGGGGGGAGCTTAATTTTGTGTATTCTCTCCCGTAAAGCTCCACGCTTATCTAAAGGCAAGTTTGTGTGTTTCGAATAGTTGTAGAACAAATATTGCATTTTGAAACTTAATTGGAAAAAGTTTACTGTTCCATAAGTTTTCTAAATATTATCATTTAAATTTAAAACCCTTTAAAACCCACTACTTATTTTACGCAATCTCAGGTTTCACTTTAAAAAATTCTACATTTTTCCCACAGAATAGGTTTATGTATTTTTGTAAGGCAAAGTCAAAATCTTTTGTCTTCCAGGTTGCTATCCAAAAACACAAAGATTAGGGTATACAGAAATATAATTTTACCTGTTGTTTTGTATGGGTGTGAAACTTGGTCTCTCACAGTGAGGGAGGAACAAAGACTGAGGGTGTTCGAGAATAGGGTGCTGAGGGGGATATTTGGGCCTAAGGGGGACGAGGCGACAGGGGAGTGGAGAAGACTACATAACGAGGAACTTGATGACCTGTACTCATCACCAAATATTATTCGGGTAATCAAATCGAGAAGAATGAAGTGTGCGGGCTGTGTAGCACGTATGGGGAAAAGAGAGGTGCATACCGGATTTTGGTGGGGAGACCTGAGGGAAGGCAATCACTTGGGACACCCAGGCGTAGATGGGAGGATAATATTAAAATGGATTTTCAAGAAGTCGGATGGGGGCATGGACTGGATTGAGCTGGCTCAGGATAGGGACAGGTGGCGGGCTGTTGTGTATGCGGTAATGAACTTTCGGGTTCCATAAAATGCGGGGAATTTCTTGACTAGCTGAGGAACTGTTAGCTTCTCAAGAAGGCCTCTGGTCCATGGAGTTAGTTAGTTAGTTAGTTAGTTAGTTAGTTAGTTAGTTAGTTAGTTAGTTAGTTAGTTAGTTAGTTAGTTAGTTAGTTAGTTAGTTAGTCAGTCAGTCAGTCAGTTATATTTACTGCTGCTAGCCACAACAAAGTTTTATTAGTTTCGTCAATGTATGCTACATGTTTCGGCCATACTGACCATACTCAGGCATTTAAATACATGAATTTAAAATTCAAATTAAATTCATATATAGGTATATGTACCTTACAAATTCAGAATATACATGCGTTTTATTCCGCAAACATTATGTCTTACATAGCTGATCTCATGGTTCCTTACTGTAAAGTACACTAAAGCTATCAGCCATGAAGGCGTGTTAGGGCGTGTTGATACAGCTCCACTCATTCTTTACCTTGTCATCAGACGTTTGTGTGTGGTCAAATTCATAAGCCGGCTGTATTATCAATCGCAGAAGATAGCTGCAGCAACTGGCAGTGAGAGGATTATGTTTCAGTCGGTATTGCAGTTTCGGCCTTTGAAAGTAGGGCGTTATGTAACAAACCTGCTTCGTATATCAAGCTGTATGTTTTTTTTTTCAGATTTTTCAGGTTTATAAGGTGAATAAAGTGTGGCATTGTGAAGAAATATTGTTACTTTGGGCTATAGCGTATGAGACGGGATCAACAGCATTATCTGAAGAAATTTTCGGGTTGAAAATGCAGCGGGCATTATACTAGTTGTCATAACGTATTAACTGAAACAAGCACCCTCACATTAATAATACGACAGTAGAACAGCATTAGCTGAGAACATGTGGTGTCGTGTTCTTTAATGACCCGGGTTAGATGCCGCGAAATTAAAGCCATCTTCATGCCTAAGATCCACGCCATGAAACCACATGAAGCGGTGGAGACTAAGGTCTACCCGTTCCTAGAATCTGCCTTATATTGAGGTGGGTGTGCAGGTTTATCCTCCCGTCCTTTGTAATCTCTGGATAGAAGTACCTTCACCAAAATAACTCACGTTTATTTTGGACGGTCTCTTAAAGATAAGATCCAAAACGTTACTAACGGGAACCGAACCCCGGACAAGCATTTCACTATCAGGTGATTGCAACTCCTGTATTATACTGGGGAAGCCTGTGTTTCAAATCTCGTCTCTCAAATCGCCTTTCCTCCAAGCGAATATTAGAGAATATCTCAGTACAAGACAAATCCTTCTGTTTCCACTTCATTTTGGGTTTGTAATTTGCAATAATTCAAACATCTGACACCAGATATCGCAGTTCTTAGAGTGTCATTGGTGAGGCAATAATTATCATATAGGGTGTGCCCGTAAACCTGTAAAGCCAATAATTTATTGCTGGTTTCTACTTGCTAACGTGCTTATGATGTCACTGGTTAAGAAGCCACCTACCCGGTTTATTTCACTTGGTGGGTGTCGGAGTCAGTGAGAAGTCCCTGAGGAATTTAAATATTTAAAGTTTTTTTTCATTATTTGGCTTATGATTCCGGACTTATATGACACTGTGCATCATAAACTGTGTCTCGTTCTTTTATTATGCTACGACCTGAAGGACAGTGCAGCCTTGCCGCTCCCTGGACCTTCCGATGTCATGTTCACTTTAGAGTCTGTAGCTATTGAAAGCAATGAATATGGGACATGCAGGCAGGCGGGAAAGCTCGGGTTATGGGATCCTATAAAGCCAGGGTATAAAGAGTATGCTAACAGAGAAGAGGCAAGAGAGGGGGGGATAGGCGGCTGTCAATTTTCTAGTCAATTTTCAGTGAATGGATGGCTAATCCTTGTACAAACCCCTTGTGAAAGGAAGCTGTATGCAAGAGGACCATTACCGCCACCCCCTGTTTCAAAGTACGACCGTAACGACGGCTTGAAGCAAGACAGTGCCAAGACAACGCAGTGTAGCTACTGTAAGAATAACAGCAAGGATGGGCTAGGTACTGGAGATGTGCCTACCGCATCTGGGTGCTGGTGAGATCTGTTGTTACTGAACTGTCTTGATATCTGGGACTCACTCACTCACTCACTCACTCACTCACTCACTCACTCACTCACTCACTCACTCACTCAGGGCTACCAAAGGGGGCAGGCTGCCGGGCTGCTGCCCCTTCAATCTTCCGAAAACCGAAATTAAAAAAAAAATAAGATTTTGTAGATATTATGGTATCAAAAGTTTTACGTGATTTCCTCTTCAGCCTAAATCAGCCACTGAAATCAGATGATGACTAGTGCGTTAGAATTTTGAAAAATAAATTAATAAAATTAAAAAAAAACAAGAACATAGGACAGTGTGATTGAGTCATAGAACATGTAGTTATATTTGTATGTATATAAATGCAGCTGCAGGCAGTGTTATGTTGTACTTACAGCATGCTTTTTATAACATAATTTTTAAAATCAAGCATAAATTACATATAGCCTCAGGGTCATTCCTTTGCGCCCCTGCACTTATCTAACCACATGAAGCAGGAAATACCATTAATTGTTCAGCTATAAATTCCGTGCCTTTTGCGGAACCCAAAACGTCATTACCTTTTTCACATTAGCCCGTCACTGGTACCTGTTCTAAGCCACATGAATCCAATCAACACAATTTTATTCTATCGATTTAACTCGTCAATTGCAAATCGTGTTTACCAATTAGTCAAAAAAATTTCGACCTTTCGCGCAAATAATTTTAAATTAATTCGCACAATAAAAACCATAAATTTTCTGAAACTCATCAGCCGAGTTAAAGCAAATGATTGCTAGCATTGAATTTATAATCTTTTTATTTTTCGTCTTGTCTTTAAAAATATAAGATTACAGCCACGTGACTTCATGTGGCGGGCCGCCTCAATATTCACGCGCTACTGTACTGAAACACCGTAAACATAGAAAAAAATCCATCAGTGACGTCACGCACTAACCAAGCTCTATAGTAACCATGGCCACCGGAATTTGACATTATTACACAAGGGCATGTACATGTGTGTGTATATATATATATGAGCAGAAAGTATGTAAGATTATAGCTTTGTTGTTATACTGAGTTGAATTAGACATAGATTGCTGCAGAAAAATTCAGTGGTATTATTTTATATACGTCTGACTAACTGTTGCGGCCAGAGACTTGTCTCCTCTCCGAAACGTCCGGACGGCATCTGCTCCCCTCCAGCCTTCTATTCAATACGCACCTGGGATTCTTTCCTGTAAGTAAAGCGACCGGTGCATGCAGGTGACAATTTACCTGCATCTAGTGCCGATTTATGAGTGACTGGAGCTATAGAGCTACTCCCTGCATGCGCCATTATGCCTTGCACAGAGAGCGCTTTACTTTATTTCTACCAATCTGCTGTTTTCATTGGGGTTTTTATTGTTCTCTTTAGTGTCTACAGACGAATGCTAGGCTATTTTCTGCAACTCACCATAACCAGTACCTTCAAGAAATTTCTATGGTATTTCCCTAAAATCAGCCACGATTAATTTCTTCTGTGTTCTTCGCTGTTAAGCGTCTTCTTAATAAATGTAATGTAATTACTGCTGTGACAAGACATTTAAAATAACGGAACTGAAAGCCCCTTGGAATGTAAAGTTATACTTTTTTTAACCAGCACGTAATGAATGCATGGGAATGTGCTAAATATCTGAGGTGTCATGAATTTCTAAATTTTGTACTGAAAGGAAGTATGCCATCGGCTTCGTGCAACTGCCGTTTTACTTCCTGCAGAATTTAACATGAAGCTAGGTGGACACAAGAATTTTCCTTAACGCAGGTGAAAAGAGAACACAAAGCCCTTGCTGAGAATATAATTCCGGACCCCCATTTCATGGATATTACTTTACTTCGCTATCGGTTTTTGTTCTGAACCGTATGCACTACCGACGCCTTTCATTTAGTTCGGCAGTTGTTTTCCGTTCATTTCGAGTGTCCGCTGTCACAAATTGTCCTTAGTACTCTTTTACATGAAAGACTTCTCACATATTCACTTTTGGTGTGCATGTTTTAACCCCGAGATTTTGAGCCCATAGAGAACCAAGCCCAAGAGAGGGAGAAGAGTGGGAGTGTGTATTGTAGTAGTAATTTGATGAAGCCCCACGTCCCAGCTGGCCCACGGGATCTCTGTTTGGATATACGAATAGGATAAGGGATGATCTTGCTCCCTAATGTAAGGGGGAAGGAATGGTGGGGGTGGTAATCGTCTGATAATACTTGTAAGTATAACAATAAAAATGTGACTCAAATGTAGCAATAAGAGGGACCGCAATCCTATTGGCTTGAAGCCCGCATTATGGTTATCATAACAGCCCATATCATGTCTATCATAACAGCCCGCATTATGGTTATCATAACAGCCCGCATTATGGTTATCATAACAGCCCGTATCATAACTATCTTTACAGCCCATGTCATGGTTATCTTTACGGCCTGTATATTTATCAAAAGAACCATACTATTTTTACCATAATAGCCCATATCACGGTTATCATAACAGCCCTTATCATGGTTATCTTTACAGCCCGCATTTCTCATATAAGCCCATACCATTTTGACCATAGCAGCCCATACCATGTTTACCAAAAGAGCCTATTACTATGGTTACCATAACAGCCCATACCAAAAGTATGCACTTGTTCCTTCTTGTAGGATCCCGCGTGAAGGTTTTCTATCATTCTTGTGTGGCTATTGATATTTAATAGGTCTGATGAGGGCTTAATTGAAAGGCCGAAACTGGTAACGTGTAAATTTGCAAATTTTTCTGTGCATGGCAGTGGTTTAGAATATATATACACATATATATATATATATGATGATGATATTCTGTTCACCAAAAATCCCACGTGCATTGTACTAGGACTGAACGTGGCCCTCTGTTTTGGCTGCTGAAGCACACGGTACCTGCAGTCTTACAACGAAAATTGTAGTGAATTTTGTGTGTATATGAGCTGGTATTCACGCATGTGCAGTGTAGTTCTGTGTGCTGCACGTTCATAAACATCGGCTTATCTGTAACTTGTTTGCCCGGAAAATAAACTAATTTCTTTTGACATTACTGTAAATTTCAAAACTAAAAAAAGTTAAAATTTTTATAACAATCAAAAATGAACTAGATAAAATACGTATATACGTTAAAGGGGGTGTTTAAGATACCTTATGTATGTATTTTATCCAGTTCATTTTTTGGTTACTGTGAAGATTGTGGAAAGACGCACGGTATGTGTAATATAAACTAAGGAAAGTCACACCATTACAGAAATACCGGACACGGCCCAGTAGCCCAGCCTCCTGTCTGATCGCTGCCTCGCTTTAGGACCGAGCTGTAAGGCAGTATAGCATTACTGTGAGTTGTGACCGCTGTCGGTCGTTCATCAAGGAGGGCCGTTGTGTTGACCAGGTCTCTAGGGACAGGGCCGGCAAGACACATAAACAGGGACCAGTAACAAATTCGGGCTCCCTGACGGCGCGTAGGGAAGGGTCCATATTGTGGAACACCGAGATACGTAATTGTTCTTCCCTGCCCTTATATTTGAAATAATCCTTTCAAGATTTCATCAAACAATTTTTGAGTACGGAAACTTTCCCTTGTGTTTTTCTCCAGAACGCTCAGGTACTTTTCGGAGACCCAACCTGCTTCCTATTCAATGGGTACCGCTGTTCTTTCCTGGGGGTAAAGCGGCCGGGGCGTGAAGTTGACCATTCTTCTCCATCTAGCGTTGAGTTTAAGAATGAATGGAGCCATACCTTTATTTCCGTTTGTGGCTTCGTGGCGTGGACATGGACATATTTATGTTTTTACTTTTTAGGCGCTTCCGCAAAATTTCGAAAAGCGACGGTATGTCTGTCTGTCTGTCTGTCTGTCTGTCTGTCTGTCCATCTATCCGTCCGTCCGTCTCTGTCCGTCCGTCCGTCCGTCCGTCCGTCTGTCTGTCTGTCTGTCTGTCTGTCCGTCTGTCTGTCCGTCCATCCGTCCGTCCGTCTGTATGTCTGCCTGCCCTTCCGTCCGTCTGTCCCTCCGTCCGTCCGTCCGTCCGTCTGTCTGTCCAGCTGTCCGCATGGAACAACTCAGCTTCCACTGAATGGATTTTTCATAAAAATTGATATTTGAGAATTTTTCGAGGATCTTTTGATAATATTCAAATTTGATTAATACATGACAACAATAACGGGTGATTCACATGAAGACCTGCATATATTTATGATAATATCTCGCTGAATTCTTCTTAGGATGAGAAATGTTTGAGCCAAAAATTTGCAGAGAAAATCTAAACACACCTTTTTATGTTCAATAACTTTTACCCGTAAATCGTGCCGTTTATGATGTAATGTGGAAAAATATGGTAGAGCCAGACAGGCCATGACATTACAATACGGCGCATGCGCTTTGCATGCTGGATAACTAAGGCTACAGGCAACCACTCAGAATATGTAATACTTACTGCTTTTCCACGGCAACAATGGTTACGCGAACGCGCCTCCATGTTACGTTATACGTACATCGCCTTTTTGTTATTATAACCAAAAGCAGTAACGTAGCAATAGTACCTGTGTACGCCATACAAGCATATGCTGTGATGGAGGTAGAGTTCCATTCATTCCTAACCTCGGCACTAGATGCACGTGAGTGGTCAGTTTCACGTCTCGGCCTCTTTACGCCCGGAAACAACTCCTGTACAGACTGAATGCGAGGCTATATTGACAACAGTAGAGACCTGGAAGTTTTTGAGAAAGGAGAAATCTCTTACTTCTACCGGTAATCGAACCTGGTCTCCTCAGTCATCAAACTTGCAGCCCGGTTACAGTATAGACTCATGAGGTAACCTTTTAAATCCTAGCGGTAACTTTACGTACCACCAGGTTTAACATTAAAAAATTCTACGTGGTGCCCACATTGCGTTTATGTGTTTTGTACGGATCTCAGAACAAACAGCAACTCTTGCCTTATAAAACATTAAGAGACTGGTTTTTGTAACCGAAGTGGAGAGTGTTTACAGCGCGGTACGCACTGAGTCCTTATATAAAAACACATACGCTTCGTCTTTAAAGGGTTAAAATATGCTACTCGAAGGTGAGTTTAAAAGCAGTAAGCTTCAGTTGCATAACGTGAAGTGAAAGCCCGAGTGACTCCCTGTATGTGTCAAGAACTGTGAAGGTCGAAACGCGCGCAGTAACCCACTGCAACATTAAAGGGTACGGAGAGTATATAGAAGTCAGTGCTCAGATTCACCCTCCGACCGCTTTTATATCGCGGAAATCCCTTCGCTAACCGTGGGATACGGGGCTGTTTGTCGATGTTTTGGAAAGGAGAAATCCCCCCCCCCCCCCATCCGGCTGTGATTCGAAACCCAGTTCCCCGATTTCTAACCCGTAGAATGCTCATTGTATTAACTGAGATGTTCCGCCTCGTGTCTGCGTATTGTGAAACAGACAGATTATTGAGTCTTGCATGTAGTTGCATGTAGTGACTTCTTTACCGGTTGACTTATTTATGTATGTTTGGTTGATTAATTCATTGGTTAAATTATTTATTCGCAGATAGATTTGATTATTTGTTTGTTGGTTCATTAATCAATTGTTTGGTCTGTTGGCTGTTTTTAATTGTTTTGTTGACTCGTTTATTGTTAGTTAGTTTATTTATTGTTCCCTTAATTGGTGGACTGATTGGTTGAGTCGATTTAAAGTATATTGTTTCATTTGAGGGTGTAAATAGACTTACCAGAGCTCATTATTAGGCCTGTAAACGTTTTTTTAAAAAATCCAATCAATTTTAAGGTTAAAATTCAATCAATTTAAACTGAATCCAGTTGAGACATTTTCTCCACACCAGTCGCTATACCCACACGGCGAGATTAAAGGCTTTTGGAATCGGTATGTTTGAGAAGAGACGTGACCTGGGTTTGCTTTCCATACCTGCCAATTGCTCTGTATATTTCCTGGATGCACCTGTTCAGGCACGAAGAATTAGACTGCAACACAAGAAACCGCGGAGAAAAGAAGTTGACAGGCGAGGCTACTTTCAAAACTACATATTAAACAAAAATTTTGAACTTAAATTTGATGTAAAATTGCTGCTCTGATTACGATGTTTCGTTAAGCTGTTCTAAAATTTAACAACCTTTCACAATTTTTAGGCATGGATTTAAATTCCGTTCCAATTTAAAAGCTATCTGAATACCTTATGTCACAGATTTTGTCAGTATCGGAATAAATACTTCGTATTAACCCTACAGCGGGTTCCCTGAGGATTCTCTGTTTTATAATATGAAACATGCTACCTATATGGCTTGGCTTGTGAGCTCCTGGCTTTACCTCTTTCTATATACCCCCCACCCGAAAACATCCCACCCCTCTTACCCCTTGCCTCCACGGATTTAATCTCCGAGGGGCTTAGTTCTCTCTTCATATTTTACGCCTAATTTAACTCATGTTATTATTTGCTGGCAGTTGTGTTTGGAGGGGAATGGGATTAGGAAGAGATTAAATGGAATATTTCCACCCGCATTAAAGTTTAAGAAAGCTTCCACCAAGCCTATACACCCCGCCTGCCGGATTATGGATTAGTTTTGCCAGTCTTCTCTTGCCAAAGTAATATTCCGCGCCAGAAATCCTCCCCGCTTAACAAATTCCGTACAAAAAGCGTTGGCTGGCTCATTAAAACTCTTAATATTTCTCATGTTTTTTGCCCCCTCTCCTTCCTTCTCGCTTATTTTCAGTTAATCAATGAAAGGAAGGGAAATTTCAGGTATAAGGAAGTTAAATATAGTAAAGAACCAGAGCAACTCTGTATCACGAGACAGCCGCTATCTGAAATTAACCCTTTAAAGAAGAAGCGTGTCTGTTTTATATAAGGACTCAGTGCGTACCGCGCTGTAAACACTCTCCACTTCGGTTATAAAAACCAGTCTCTTGATGTTTTATAAGGCAAAGTCGCTGTTTGTTCTGATATGCACACAAAGCACATAAACGCAATGTGGGCACCACGTAGAATTTTTTAATGTTAAACCTGGTGGTATGTAAAGTTACCGCTAGGCTATAAAAGATTAACAACCCTCCTAACGTTACCATTTTAACCCCCCTTATTACTGACCAAGTCACTTTCGGACTGAAGGTCAATCAGTTCATTCCCCTTCATGTGGAAACGCAGTGCCAGATTTTAGTCTTCTTCTTCTTCTTCTTCTCCTCCTCCTCCTCCTCCTCCTCCTCCTCCTCCTCCTCCTCCTCCTGACGTTACCGTCCTTGTGTGGATCTTAACCTTTTCGAAGATTGTCGTCCAGTTTCCAACCTTAGAAGCTCCTCAACAGAACACTTTTTATGGCGCAGGGTTGTCAGCCCTACGTCAAACCCCGCAACCTGGAGGCCCAGGATATCTCTTTTTGTCTGCCTTATAACCTTTGACCCGTCCGGCAAGGGAGGCCCTACCAGTAGCTACGCTACCGCCAGCATATCTCTCCCCATCATTTGATCACACAAGCCCCAGCACTAGGTCAAATTAGAGATACCTTCGGGGGGGGGGGGGGATCTTAGTTTGCCTTTTGAAAATTACTGTATTGATTCTTATGGGGCTTCGCCTCCAAAGGATTTAAATATTCCTTTGCGATAGGAATGAGCTTGTTGCTTTCGGTGTCATTCACGAACAGCCGTTTCCACTTCTTCATTACTGAACAATCGGCCACTTTTGAAGTGTAGCTTCAGCGTACCAAATGAATACATATACAATGAATGCCGTCCTCACTACCCTCTCTTTATTTATTAAAAGTTGAAAAATGGCAACATGTTCCGACCATCTAGGTGTTTATCATTAGGCCTAAATAAAAATGAAACAGGAAATATTTCTTGCCATGGACATCTCAGTTGACATTACGGATTACGGCGATCTGTAATGTGAATTGATATCTCAATGGCAAGATTTTTTTTCCTGTTACATTTTTATATTAAGTCCTGATGATGACCACCTAGGTGGTCGAAACATGTTGCCATTTTTTAACTTTTAATAAATAAAGAGTTTGTTGTGAGGACGGCATTTATTGTGTATGTATTTATTGCACTCACAACGGTATGCATACTGTAACGGGACCAAATGAGCTCCTCCAGTTGTGCTGTTTGTGTGTGCAAGAATATCACTTGAAACCGATGGTACAGGGAAGCAGTACTGCCAGTGAACAATCACTGGCAGTACTGCTTTGTGACATGCATCAATGCAGTCCGGCCTGCTTTACCCTTTAAGATGGGACCGATAGGTTCTCTCGAAACGTCAGCGACTAATTACCAATCTACACTGCGTAACGTCCCAGAAGAACGGAAATGCTAGGCTAGGCTTGCTAGTAGCTTAACCCTTTAAAGACGAAGCGTATCTGTTTTATATAAGGACGCAGTGCGTACCGCGCTGTAAACACTCTCCACTTCGGTTATAAAAACCAGTCTCTTAATGTTTTATAAGGCAAAAGTTGCTGTTTGTTCTGAGATCCGTACAAAACACATAAACGCAATGTGGGCATCACGTAGAATTTTTTAATGTTAAACCTGGTGGTATGTAAAGTTACCGCTAGGTTTTAAGAGGTTAAACTCTTTGCGCATGTCTCCTTACTGGCGCAGGGAGATCTTAGTGTAGTAACTGTACTAGAAGCTCGAGGAATTGTGGGTCATTTTCAGACATGCGAAGAGCATTTTTATCTTCCCCCAAGAGTCCGGACCTTTTCTGGAGCACACCCAGCCACCCACGTGTTGGGTAACTGGGTTTCTTTCCTGCTATTATGCTGGCCGGGACATGCAAGTGGCCGTTCGCTTCCCTCTAACGCCGAAGTTAAGATTAAAGAAGTCTGTCCTTCCAAGCAGAGTGAGTATAGTGACAAGGCTATGGGCTGGACGAACTGAGTTTCGAATCCCGGCAGGGCAAAAAATATTTGTGTTATCCAAAAAGGTCCGGACCCTTTCTTTGTCCCACGCAGTCGCCTGTTCTATGGGTACCAGGGTTTTTCCCAGGGGGTAAAATCACGGCAGCCTGATGCTGACTACTGACCTGCACCTAGAGCCAAGGTTAAGAATAAGTGGAATTATACCTCCACCTCCCTTGATAAACATGCAGAAATTAATCTGTGGTATCATATTCTGTGATTTCCAACGCCTTCTTTTCCTTTATTTTCAAATTTATGAAATTTAAATTGTAAAGTTTATGCTGTGTGTATATTAGTTCTGTAAATACATAAAAATAATTTATGTTTGTGATATGTAGATAAGTTTTATGTATTGTGTTACTGTGAATGTGTACATTGCTGGGTGCTTCTCGATTACAAAAATACATCGGTAATGAAATTCTGAATTATTACCAACCAATATCGCGTATTTCGCTTAATTAAATTACTGTCACACTGTTATTCATAAGCACACGTGCTGAGTGCGTCACTTTATTGCAGATGCATTTCATTTTCACCTGTTCATACCAGAAGTGGCAGTCCTGGATTTTTCACGCTCCGTGTAGCCGTAGTTTAGTACTTTACTGCACACAGCGCAGAACAGTGCAGGAAGAATAAGCATTTCTTTATGTTTGCTTGATGCATTCTGTAGTGTTTATTTGACAGAAATGAATAAATGTCAAATCCAATTTCCATAGCTATGCTCTTAATAAGCACAACATCAAGTTGTCTTTCTTAACTGATATGTATTTTGAACACATGTTTCTGCTAAAATCAGCCATTATCAGGTCAGTTTCAGACTTTTTTTTAATTCTGAACACGCTACATTTAACTCATTTAAGTGTCCGCATCTACCTTCTAATTTTTATGAATCAAAATGTAGTATTTAATATTTAGCCCACGATATTTTGATTCTTAAATTCTTATAAGCTAAATGTGGAGACTTACACTTGTTTAGAAATAGAAAAATATCTGGAAAATGCTTGATAATGGATAATTTTAGTCGAAACATACAGTTAGAAGCAATACCAGTTGATAAACGTAGGGTTATGTTGTACTTACTAACATAGTATCTGCGAACTTTGATGTTAGATTTATCCATTTGTAATAAACGCTTCCTTACACTCCACATTTTTCAACTGACGTATCAGATTTGGGCTACAATGATTGAGAGTGAAGTGTTATAAGGAGATTACAGATTTTGTGATGGGGTTCCCACAACTTTTATTATTCAATCTAATGAACTGTCTCTGTGGTCACTATCTCAACCAGAATCATTTCAGTTTGAACAACATTTCCTTTCCTTTACACAACAACGTGTGACAAATCCTGGCATTTTAATATTTTATAACATAAAATCAAAACCCTCATCTTGGGAAGAAACTTTGCATTTTGCAGATCAAAACAAAGAAAGAACATACTGAAGTGGACACTGTGTTACATGTGTATAACAATAGGTAATGGCAAATAGAGCATGTTACTTCCACATTACACAGTTGGACTGGAAAAGGTGGTTTAGAGTCAGCTAGCCCAATTGAAGACTCCTCCTTGAGAAGCTGATAGTCGCTCAACTAATGAAGGCATTTTTAATTTTTAATGGAATCTGAGAATTCATACATTATCGTCTTCAAAACCCGCCCCCCCCCCCCACCCTTACTGGACACTATCCAGAGGCAGATAAATCCGTTCAACTCCATACCTTCCCACTCAGACGTGTTTTATTTCTCTGTTCCCTTGCGGTGGGGTGAAACTGTCGGGAACTGTCGTCATTAACCCTTTAAAGACGAAGCGTATCTGTTTTATATAAGGACTCAGTGCGTACCGCGCTGTAAACACTCTCCACTTCGGTTATAAAAACCAATCTCTTAATGTTTTATAAGGCAAAAGTTGCTCTTTGTTCTGAGATCCGTACAAAATACATAAACGCAATGTGGGCACCACGTAGAATTTTTTAATGTTAAACCTGGTCGTACGTAAAGTTACCGCTAGGCTTTAAAAGGTTAATGGACACCCTCTGGTACAAAGATAATTCACAAGAGGTAACAAAATTACTTAGAGAAAAATCTGTACTTTCTAGATCAAACAGAAGCATATGGACCTAATTCCGTTAGTTTTACCTTAAGGGCTTATATTCATACTAAGCAACTGCTTAGGCCCCCGACTGAGCGTTATTTCGTCCTATGAATCTCGTATTACTGCAGGTGCGCCATTGAAAAGGTGGTGGGGGTGCTCATGTGATTACGTATTGGGCTATCATTGGTTGGTTAGCTTTGTGGCTTCAATTGCCCGCGCCCCCCCCCCCCCCGTGCAAGATTTCACTGGCGGCTCGTCTAGGCTGCAGTCAACACTGCAGTCCCGGCTTGGTGGCTTTAAAATTCTCTCTTCGAAAGAGGTATCCGGTTCGAACCCCGGCCTCGATATGTTTCGTAACTTCATTCAGATTGTGGAATATTGTTGAAACTCGGCGACGGCCACAACTACAAGTTTTCAGTTAACCATACACGTTCCGTCCATCTTTAAACGTTCAGCTTAGAACATGGGCCTGAAGATGAAATGGGAAACGGCTAAACAAATAACTTTAAAAATTTTATTTGGGCTGCACGTCATTTTGACTAGGCTAATAAATAGCGTGGTTGAGGCACTGCGCGACAAGCCAGAAGGACGCGGGTTCGATTCCCTATGGTGTTCACTGGAATTTTTCACTGACATAATCCTACCGGCCGCACTATGGCCCTGGGGTCGACTCAGCCTCTAACAGAAATAAGTACCATGTGTATTTCGTGGGAGTAAAGGCGGCCGATACATAGGGCTGACAATCTTACCACCTTCGTGCTTTCTTGAAATCTGGGAGCCTGAACCTCCTGGAATCCTATGGACGCGTCCAGGCCTGTATAGGTACAGCTTTACCTTTACCATTAACCCTTTAAAGACGAAGCGTATCTGTTTTATATAAGGACTCAGTGCGTACCGCGCTGTAAACACTCTCCACTTCGGTTATAAAAACCAATCTCTTAATGTTTTATAAGGCAAAAGTTGCTGTTTGTTCTGAGATCCGTACAAAACACATAAACGCAATGTGGGCACCATGTAGAATTTTTTAATGTTAAACCTGGTGGTACGTAAAGTTACCGCTATGCTTTAAAAGGTTAAAACATACATGACGTTTCGGTATAGTGACAAGGTAACTGCTAGCACGTCAGGTATTCGATTCTCCGCAGGGGCAAGGGATGCTTTGGCTCTACTATTCAGTGGGTAATGGAGTGTTTTCCGCAGGAGAAAAGTGGGTGGCGGCCGCGTGTGGATTTTACCACTGATCACCTAATGCCGTGGTTGAGAATTCTGTTGTTATACTCCCAAACTTAATGCCTTCATGGGGTGCAGTGAAAACTCAACCTTTCATTTCAAGTTTCATTGGTTTTGGCAGTCTTCAACAAAGCACACTTTGAGCTTTTAAACACTATGATTCGAAAACAGAATTTAGCCCATTTAAAGCAATTATCTGATTTGCAGTTTTTTGTGGTTTAAAAGATGGCTTCTTATATGACTGAAGAAAATAACAAACTACTTAGAAAACTATTTGGACGTAAGGATTGAGTGACAGATATGGCTGTTGTTGTCTGTTAAATTATCGAGAGGAATTTTGCGGTGGGATGGACATGTAGATAAGATGGGAGAAACAAGAAATATGTCTTTTGTGGGTACGCGTCTTGTAAAGACTTGAAAGTAATGGACTTAAATTTTCTATTTAGTGGTATATCTTACTGGGCTGTGGCAATCTCGCATTTTGTAGTTTCGAAGCTAACTGATGGATAAATTTTGAATTTGAAAGGATTTTGAAGAATATTTGTCATCTACCTGACACATTACAATCTAGCCTTTGCACGGAAGGACAAGGATAAAAAAGAAGGCTTTCAGTCAGTATAGACAGTGACTCGACAGAGGTTCAAACCGGATACCTTCCAAATACAAGCCGGTAGGTATGCCTTTCACATCGTCTTATTTCAACATCAGAATGTCGTATGCTTGCATGATTCTCAGGGGCCGCCACTGTAGACATAAGGCACTATGGATAAGAATGACATCTTTCGTGGTGAATTGAAATTAAACCTCGGTCTTATGTGAATGCCGATCCGAGGACATCAGAGAGTCGCTAGAAGCTGTTGAGAGTGGACGTACACCTGCCTGCCCAGCATTTTGCGCTACCAGACCTAGATATGTTGTGTGCTTGAACAAATTTTGCCACAGTAAGTTGTATTAATTATGCGATTTGCAAGTGTATATCATTTTATGCTAATTCAACTAAATATCTATTTTAAGTAACCATTAATGAGCAGGAAAAAAGTATTGCAAAGTTCTTTGTCTTTTAGCGCCTTCAGTAATTAGGCGAGATGTTTGCGCTATTTGAGGTACCCTAAACGAAACTGCGTATTCAAAATTTAACAGTTAGTTGTTGTGGAATTTAATAGTGATATCGAGTTCGTTGCAGAGTGGAAATATAACCAACGAACCGTGTAAATTAATATCCAAACACTTATGGCCATCTTGGATTTACAGTTACTTGGCGGCTACTTAAAGGTTAAATTAATTTCAATTTTAGTACTATACTTTAACACTTACAGCCTTTCATTAAATTTATATTAATTTTTCAAACATTATTATCAGAATTAAAGCGGCAAATTTACAGGAGATGCGAAATAAGAGTAATGGGTTGGAGAGTTAATAGCCATTTTCGTCGCTTCGTGCAAACACTTGTAGCCGTATTTGATTTACAGTTACTTGCCTCCCATACAAGTATTACAGGAAGTTAAACTATAATATTATATTTAACACTTACAAATTTTCATTATTTTTATTAATTTTTTAAGTATTTCTGTCATAACTGAAGGTGTAAATTTTAGGAAAACAGCAATACGAATATTGGGTTGGAGAGTTCATAGCCACTTTTGGCGCCTCACGCAAACGCTTGTAGCCATATTAGATTTACAGTTACTTGGCGCCAATATGAGTATTACAACAATTTGAATTATAATGTTATACTGTAAAATTTAAAAGAATTTATTAAAATTTATATTAATTTTCCAAACATTATTATCATTTAAAGCTGTAAATTTTAGGAGACCAGGAATACGAATTATGGGTTGGAGATTTCGTAACCATTTTTGGCGCCTCATGCAAACCCTTGTACCCATACTGAATTTACAGTTACTTGGCGCCGATATAAGTATTATAGTAATTTTAATTATAATAAGATGATTTAACATTTATACGGTTTCAGTAAATTTACATTAATTTTCCAAACACTATTTTCATAATTATAACCGTAAATTTGTAGGAGAACAGAAATACGAATAATGGGTTGGAGAGTCCATAGCCATTTTTGGCGCTTCGTGCCGATGCTGGTAGCCATCTTGGACTTCCAGTTTGCTTGGGTTAGAAGGTTGTAGGATACGCTAAGCGTTAAAAAGTTTTACTGCAATAGTAACAGTTTTCCAAATGTTGTAATTAGGATTGCTAAGGTAAGTTTGTTGGTTACCAGTGATACAAAGAGTGGGTGTAGATATCATAGCGATTTTTGAGGTTTTATATTTGGAGAAGAGAGTTGAATACTTGTGGTGTTCTACACGGAACACGTATTGTGAATTAATGGCTGTGTGTCTGACAAATTCTACCGAAACCTTTGCAGAACTCCCAGTATTCGCTTTTACATGCTGAATAAATTAACGTGAAGCAGTAATTATAAATATTTATAGGACACAATATATTTTTAAGTCTCGTGTAATGGCAACATATATAGCAGCATTTTGAGTTATGACTTTATACATTAATGAGTGTAATGTTTCACAACTTTCTTATTTATTTATTTACCGATTTTGTCACAATTTTAGAAGTCTGTTTTTTGGGGGACCAGAAATTGCTTAATTCATATTTACGATTTACATAAGCTGACGCAATGAATTCGATGTAAAGTTCTAGCCACCTCTACACCGAATATTATTATTGTAAGACTTATGATTTATTTCAGTCATTTTTCAAGATTAATTGACAATTCTTACAGTTATAAATTTACGCAGTAAAGAGTTTTTTAACTTTCAAGGGGAAGTTTGAAATAAACGGACTTATATGACACTAATTCTGAAAATTTTCAAAGAAATGAAGTAGTGAATTTTTCTGTTCTCATGTTCACTTCAATATTTTACCAGTACTTGCTACATATCTTTTCTGACTTGGTTAAAATTCAGTAATATATGTCTACAAAAACATACTTACTAATTGTAAGAGTCAAGAGAATGGGTGTAATGAAAGCCTCGCTTTTCTTAAGGTCCTAAATTAACTTCTATCCTTACTTTCTACATTTATTGAACCATTTGGAAAAACTTCAGCCTAAAGTATCCGCAGTTATGATTTTTTCGGCTTTCGTGAATTTCGTGTAAAGTGGCACAGGGAAGGTGGTACTTTTCTTACAGCTGTAAATGAAATTACATTTACACGTGTACCGTGAAACTCTATGACATTTTGAAAGTCAATATCTTCATCATAAATGCTGTGCACTATTGCACGGAGTACATCATTTGAAGTCTTGCTATATGACAATTAACTTTGGTTAAAATAAACAGTAGATCCTACAAAATTAATATTTAATCTTCAATTGTAGATTGGCAGATGCAATAGTTACTGGATATATTTTGGATAATTTATGTAGGCATTTTTAATTTTTTTCTAAATTACGCAGTATGAGGCATTATTTTCCTTACTTGTATTTTTCAAGCATCATATTTTTATACCTCTTTTCAGTCTTCCGAGAACATTCCATGTAATCAGCCACCACAGCATCCCTTCCTATCTACTTGTACTGTACATAACTCATGTGTTAATACCATCCTTCCCACAATTTTTCTGCTGCAGTGCCTTGTTAGGTACGTTACAGGTAACATTAATATTGTGTATTATTATTCCCTCAATTCAAAAAATTGTGACATTTTTGTGTCTTAACAAATACATTCAGTCTAATATCATTCTACGCCAGTTCGTCCTGCCTGTGATATAGGTTTCACTACTGTATATTGCTGCTTACATAGATGTGATTCAAACGCACTACGTTTCAAACATTGTGTTTATTTTATAACTAATTGAATTAAACAGAGTTCTCTTTAAGAAGTCAATGTATCCGTAGGTAGCCGAAATTTCCCCTGAATGTTATGTAACCCACAGTTTCATTGCTGTGTTCACAAGACCCCACACCCTTTTCATATTGTTACTGAGCCAGATTAATCCAATCTTACACAGTTCAATCCTGTTTCTCTAAGATACATTTAATATTCCCCAACCTCCAAACAGATGTTCCAAGCTTCCTGGTTTCCTTCTTTTTTCAGTAATTCTGGGATATCACCTTTGAGTCAGTCATGAATTTCTTGTTCATCGATCCGAATTCATATCATTATACGTAACTGATTTGTTTTTACCACCTTTACGAGCAATAGGCCTGTTACGGGTATTCCAAAAAGAAAATTTATTTTATGACAAATTGTCTGCTAAGTGTTTTTATACACTGGGTGGCTACCATAAATGCTTTGTATGCCCGTACTATCAACTTCCTCTTTCCACTTCCTGTTGCAATGCTGTGTTAAGTGTGTTACTGTGAGTGTTAATAACTGTGTCATAAATTAAAATTCCTGCACCTTTATAATTTTTTCGAAACATTTATTCTAACATTTGTCTTCTCCAGTTTGCCCTTCTTATGATACACATTTCAATATTATATGGTGCTGCCTCGTACTAATGTCTTTATGTAAATAAATCGATGGGGCACAGCCCTTCTAGAGCAGCAAATAGTTGATGAATTATAGTTTTGTGGGATCCTGAGTTTCAGTAATCTGTACACAACAGCCAGCCACTGGTGCACATATTCATCGAGGTGAACCCAATCCCTACCATCCCATTCTGTTTTGAAATCCATTTTAATATTATCCTCCCATCTACGCCTAAGTCTTGTAAACTTCATTTCTACGCCCTTTTATTCACTCCTTCCGGGACACTACCTTGAATCAGCCACTACAATGTCCATTCCCATATCTTCATACTGTATACAGAGTGTGACCTATCATCAGCACTCCAAAAAAATGCCCAGTTTTTATATAATGACGTCGCATTTTGATATAAAAACCATTTAATTGCAACTTCCACATATGAGCGTACAAATTTCCAGTCTTTCTGTTTGACTAACCCACTTTTTGAATAACATAACTAACTCTTCTTTAGTATTTGGCTGTGGGTTCCTGTCTCCCTTAATGCATGGCCGGCAAACACTATCACAGTTTGTACGTTCATATGTGCCCATTGACATTATGTGGTGATATAAGTTTAGGATAAATAAACGATTTATTTCCGTTTGCTCAGAAATCATTCCCATGCAGAAGATGTTTGAATAATTTTTGTTTCCCTGTAAAAATAATTAATAATTTCGGAAGTACGTCAATCAGATATAAAATACGCCTATACAAAATTTCAAAATCTTTAATAATCATTGCCTTCCAATAAGGTGTTCTTTGTCATTCCTTGATTTTTTTCACGGTTTTCAATGGCAGTTAAGGATGTAAAGTTCCATGATAAATAATGGCTGTCGCCTTTCCCATAAGGTTTATCTGATGTGCTGATTTAATCCTGTTTTCCTTCAGTAACAATTACTGATGTTGAACATCCGTCAGATTTCAATGAATGCAGCTCCAATAAGGCTTTCCACTTTAAAACGAATTTCTTAGTGATGTTCTTCTGCAAGATAACCACTGTAATACTTCGTAAAATATTAATACACACAACACCCCCTCCCCCTTTAGGGTCCTGTCACTTGGAGTTTTGACGTTTTCTTCTCTAGTAACGATTACAGATCTGAACACCCATCAGATAATAAACAAAGCAGATGCTGTATAGGTATTGGTGTTACATTTTTAGATCTTCATGAGTGTCTTAAATACCAGTTAGCAATAGAAGTTTCATAGAATCTTATTACACACTGCTTCCTCTTCAGAATTTTCTCTGATTTTCTTAAATTTACCTAGGTTTCTTTCAGTCACAAATCCCAGTACAAATTCATCAAATATTAGTGAAAGTATCCACCTTATAAGGGTCTTAGTGTCTTTTTGAATTTTTCGTAATACGTCCAGTAAGGGATCCCAGTGTCAAATTCCAGCAAATGTTAAAGAACACGGGCTCCCAGAACGGGACCCCCTTCCTGTACCCGGTTTTGTATCAGCTAAGTGTATACAGACAGATATGTAGAAATTCATCAGGAAAAAAACTTCACTATGATATGTGCGTAACCGGTAAAACTGTGGGAAATATACAAGGAGATGCGCCCATTTTGTTGAACCTCACACTCCCTGACTCTATTTTTGTTGACATATATTTTACCGAATTTTATCCAGGTCGGAGGGAAATTGTGAATAATGCAGGCAATGATCCATTTAAACCTTAAGTAACGTACGGTGATCACTGTGTGGATTTTTTGGTGACTCCTTTGAAAAATTTGTAAATTTGTAAATTTGTAAATTTGTAAATTTCTAGTAAAACTTCACTTTCACCCTGAAGTAAGTCACGATTTTAACTGAGGCTGTTTTGATTGAGGAGCTTTGAGGTTCAAAATGAGAGGGGGGGGGGAGGTGAGAGCGTGTGTAGCTTTGTATAAATAATACGCTCAGATATAAAATTTTGTGTGAGGTGGGGAGAGGACCAATTATCCATTCTGGGCCCGGAAATAAAGGAGGTTAGATAAGGTTGCGGCTTGAGTCCCTACGTATACGTGATATCGTAGCATGTATTTATGTAGAAGGGCTTCATGCGCTGGTAACAAGGGGACTAATTTTTTTATAAATATTTCTGTAATATATTTCGATGTGGAGGGGCTTCATGCACCGGTTGTGCGGGGATTGTTTAATTTATAAATGATAATGTTGAATATAATTATGTAGGCGGGGCTTCATGCCCCGGTAATAGGGGTATTAAATATTTTATAGAATAAGTTATAAAATATATTGATAGGGGCGGGGCTTCATGCCCCTGTAATAGGAGAATTAATATTTTATTAAAGATATGTTAAAATATATTGATGTGGAGGGGCTTCATGCCCCGGTAATAGAAGTATTAAGTATTTGTAGAATAAGTTATAGAATATATGGATAGGGGCGGGGCTTCGTGCCCCTGTAATAGGAGAATCAATATTTTCTTAACGGTATTTTAAAATATATTGATGTGGAGGGGGCTTCATGCCCCGGTAATATGGAATTTAATTGTATAAATAATACTCGCACTTAAATAGAAAGCTAGCTACCATGGTAACAGGCCTTGGATAATCACAAAGTAGTCTCAAGTGAACTAGTAAATATGGAAGGACTGTACTCAGTAAATATCGTTTCTTTGAGTTCAGATAACGTACATCGATCTCACATTGAACCTGTTTCTGTTACATCATTTAACGGAGTCTCAATAAATTACGGAACGGCAGCAACTATCAAACGTGAGAAAAATGGCGAAGTCCAGTAATTCATAAATGACCAGGCAAATTATATCTGTGGCAGGCAGGCTGGCACTGGGTGGGTAGCGATTTTAATTTTCGTGTGCTTTTTATATCTTTTCTGTGGTTATAACAAGCGTGTGATAACATCAGTATGTGCAGTGATAGTGACCATTTGTTGTCGGAATCTTAAACCACTGTTCGGGTGATACAGTTTCGTTACTTCTCGTGGTGTTTTTGTGGAAGTGGAATAAAGTGATGTGATGTGATGTGATGTGATGTGATGTAACGTAATGTGATGTGTGTGCAATATCAGCGACTCTGAGTGTCCGTTAAACAGTGTAGTGCCATTCTTTCAACGGCCGCAACGTTCCAGTTGACACGTCAGCAGGCTACGAACCCACGACCAAAAGGAAAGGAGCAACGCGCAAACAGTAACGTTACGAACAAAACAGTGTCGGCTGAACCTTTAGCGGTTGAGGACCCATCCGCAGGAGGATGGGCTGGGTACTCGCAGCAAATCAGGTACGCCATAGCACCGACACGAGCTTATCATGATGTCAGTCCGGCCCCAGGCTTGTCATGATAATAACAGCCGTGCCAGGCAACTCTGTATTTGATGAGGTAGCCGCCATGACTCAGGGCCTAGGTTAAGGTCGGGTTGACAACCCTGTGGATGTGATATTTTTTTTTACTTAGTTTGTAAGTTCTGTCCTCCCTGTCCTCCCCGTTAGGTGCCCCCGTTAGGATTTCTGGATAGGCCGCGTGAATTAGCGCCATGTGACAGCAGGGCCGTTCTGTTAGGAGGGTTTAGTTTTAAGTATTTATGTGTTTTTTTTACCGCAGGGTGTCAACTTGACAGGGTTCGGTCGGCACAACGAATGATATCAATGCGAGAGGGAGAGAGATAGAAAAGATGCTTTAATAGTTTCTCCCTGTGAATAACTCGCATTGGAAGGGCAAAGATTCAGTAAAAAATAACTTATTTCTGCTTTGACCCGTCTTTCACTTCATTGTTGAAAGACAAATGTCTGAATCTGTAACAAAAGGCTATACAAAATGGATAGTGACATATGTATACTGACATGTTGTGTATGTTTCTGTAAGTGTTTTTGTGAATTCATTGTACAAAATGAGCTAAATTTTCAACTTTAAAGAAGACATCGGCTGCTAACAACGAAAGGTAGGTCTTCTACATCAACTGTCAACAATGAAAGCTGCTTCTTCTGCGCCGACTGTTAGCAACGAAAGGTAGGTCTTCAGCATCGGCTGTCAACAATGAAAGCTGCGTCGTCTACATCGACTGCCATCAACAATGAAAGCTACGTCTTCTACATCTATTGCCAACAAAGAAAGCTGCGAGTTTGACGTTGTTAGGCATACAAATCGATAACACACACACACACACATAAACATCATGTACGTATCATATATCGATAAGATTGGACTAAATTTCGTCGTAGTTATGATCTTATATAAACGGCAGTTAACTGACCGAATAATTTGTGCGTGTTTAAACGCGGAAGAGTTGTAAATGAAGTTAATTGTTGCGTTGTATATGTCTGTCACTAGCCGCCAGGCCATATTACGCGTGACGGGTTTTTTATTGGGCCAAAAATGACGAATTGTATTGAAGATTATACCAGGTAAGTGAGGCGTACTTTTTTTGTCAAAAGTCAGTGGACTAAAATTTGCGGGCGATATATTTGATTTGCCGCTTTAACAGAATAATACTCCGTATTACATTTTTTCGACGATTTCTCATTACTTCTTTGAAAACGACGATTTTGACTTCTTTTCGCCTTCTGTTTAATTCTCTGGACTAGATGGCTTATAACCCAGTATTTTCTGTTTCATTCAGTTGTCCATTTTAATATGTACAGCTGCGATGAGCAAAGGTACTCACAGTTATATGCCTTCCTTGATCAGGGTTATTAAAATATACGGCGTCTTGGATCCAGGATTTTATTATATAATTCGAATATATATATATATATGTAACAGAAGACAGTAGAAGAATACCTCGTGTCACGGTAAGTGTTGTGCTCATTTTGTTAATTAGTCACTTGCATTTCGTGCTTGTTACTCTTGTTTAGAGGACAGATACTGATTAGTCTTTCTTTTCAGGTCCCGCTCATATCCTGTGCCTCACCGTGGCGAGCGGGTGAAACAAAGAACGATGCACCCCGAAACTTATTTCAAAATTTCGATAACTTACAATTCCACCATTTTTTGTGCAATTTATTATTTATTGAACTACGCGAATGCATTGTCTTTGGCCCCTTTTAGGCATTTTAGACTACTTTCGGAAGACTGCTTCAACTTCTATTGTTTTTCGTGCGTCTTTTCCTCCATTTTGTGGAGGTAGGACCTTTATCTTTATTGATTTTATATAAGAATTTCGGTGTTATACCTGGTACACAAAATCTGCGCACCGAAATTAATTTTAGGCCGCATTCACATGCATGAATTATTATTCAATACATAAAGGCCGTCACATTGAATCATCCTTGTGGAATGATAAAATTTATCCTCAAGTCACTAAAGAAGCCCAATTTCCTTTACACACGCAGTCTGTTTACGGCGTTGAAAATTTGAGCGGATGTCAGGTTCGGAACACAGACACAGACACAGACCGGTCAGTCATGTAAACAGCGCAAAATTACAGTGTAGGCTATGGTATAGTGTTATTATCGCTATTATTATTATTATTATTATTATTATTGGGTTAGTGATTTTCGAGAATCATTAAGTTTTATAGAAATATTTCGTATGGCATAGAATATATTTTATTGATCCCTGTAACATTCATTCCGTCGCCATTCTCACGTGTGAAAACGGCGCAAGATTCAATCCAAATTCTTCTGCCCGACACCTTAAGTGATGCGTCTTAATGTTGACTGAAAAGAATGCAACTTACAAATTATAGTATAATTAAACGTGTTAAATGTATCATATAACACACGAAAAATCGAGTAGGATGCGTGAATTGGTAACGTTTCTCTTAAAATCAAAGAAATTGCACCAACTGGAAAATATATTGGGATTTTGTGGAATTACACCATACCGAGTTTGATTAACCCTTTAAATACTAACTGTACCTTGAATTATATATAAAGATTGAGCTCGTACCGCGCAGTAAACACACTCCGTCACGGTTAAAGAAACCAAGCAGTTAATGCTGTATAGGGAAGTAATCGCTGTTTGTTCTGAGATCCACACAAAACACATTAATACACTGTGTGGGCAGAAAGTAGAATTTGTGAATGTTAAACCTGGCGGTACGTAAAGTAACCACTGGGCTTTAGAGGGTTAATGTCTGTTTGGATGGCGGGGCGCTGTTGTTTTGTGACGGATGGACGTGAGGCAAGTATCAGGTGAAAAGCGCCGAACTGAATTTAAGATTCTGCTTTGGAGTTCTGAAAACCTGCAACGCCTATAAGCGGTGTCCAGTGTATCCTTGACCGTTACAGAAAAAATAAGACACTTTACTCCCTGAAAGTGCTGACTTACGTTATTTTGATACTATATAGGCCTACAAGGGTCTTTAAATATTTATTCATGTACTTCTGTAGCCACATATTTTTGTTTGTTTATCTAGTAACTTGAAACATTCATTTACGGGAATGCATCTTTCTTTGGCCAAACAGGATAAAGTTAATGAAGTGTTTATTTGAAATTTGTAGTTTCCTAGTCACAGAATCCAACAAAACCCTTTCCTATGTCCAACATTGAATTCATAAAGAATTACCCTGCTCCATGTTTCGTGGAACTCTTAAATAATTTACAGCATTTTTTCAGATTTCTTACACCGGATTTCACAGTAATCAGATACTGAATGTGCACCGTGAAGAACAACCCACTACACAAGGTCGAAATCCGTTATGTATTGAAACAAAGATAGGCGTTCTCAAGCCAACAATGAACTATAGAAATCTACCTGCAGACTGGAAATCGAAATACGTACACAGTTCTGTGTCACATTCGGCAACATCAACATCTGCTGGGGCACAACTTGCCATTGTTACAAACTAAGGTTACAAAATACTAAAGTTTCGCGGGGGTCTGCTTAGCACATAGTAATTACAAGGCGAACTTTAATCACACTTGTTGTAATTAGTTAATGTAACCCATGTTAAAAAATAGCAGTGATACGTTGTATGTGTAAATTGGTTTCATTAGGTTTTAAATAAAATATGTCTTAAGTGTTGCTCCCGGAAGATTGCGGTCGACCGCCGAAACATGTAAGAGTGAAATTTGTATGTTTCTTTCGTACACTTCATATGTACAAATTTCTGGTATCTATTAGGAGACGAAATGAGAGAAATTAATGTAAATGTAAATGGAAAGACACCCCTATGCACGCCTGGACAGGCCCTTGGGTTTTCAAGTTGCTGGGGCTCCCAGAATTTCTAGACAATCGGCACATGAAGGTGGTAAGATTGTCAGCCCTAGACTCCGGCCGCCTTTATCCACCAGGAAATATTCCTGGTATCCATTTCTGTTAGAGGCTGAGTCGACCCCAGGGCCGGAAGGGTAAAGTCAATGAAAACCTCCAAAGATCCCATCGGGAATCGAACCCGCGGCCTTCCGGGTTGTAGCGCAGTGCCTCAGCCAACTGCGCCACCGCTCGCCCCAAACAACATTAGATGCAGAACTTTTGTACTGCTTTTCTCGTACGTTGGACAATAAAGTGCAACGATCCGATAGACATATAGATACCTTCCTAAGTAAAGTGTGGTCTCCACAGTTGTAATTCGCACGAAATTCGTAAATGCTCGGTGGCATTACGTGGAAATATTCTACATTGAATTTCACCTAAATCGGTCAAGATATGCGGAAAGTATGTGTACAGGTATAAATACATTTAGAAGATTAAATACAATATTAATGTAACTAAATCTAAAGCCATTTATCCCATTGGGTGTACAGAATTGCATAAATAACGCTACGTATTCCATCTGACTTGTACCTTATTTATTATTTTTTCAAACACTACATGTTTCGATCAAATTTTTGCATAAATAAACACTTGATGATGATCGACTTGATTGAAACGTGTAGCGTTTGAGAAAATAATGATGGATGAAAGTTATGTCAGACGGAATACGTAATGTTATTTAACCCTTTAAAGACGAAGCGTATCTGTTTTATATAAGGACTCAGTGCGTACCGCGCTGTAAACACTACACTTCGGTTATAAAAGCCAGTCTCTTAATATTTTATAAGGCAAAAGTTGCCGTTTGTTCTGAGATCCGTACAAAACACATAAAGGCAATGTGGGCACCACGTAGAATTTTTTAATGTTAAACCTGGTGGTATGTAAAGTTACCGCTAGGCTTTAAAAGGTTAATGTTACTCTTTCATTTTACATGAGACCCACGTCTGATAGATAAGGTTTGTAAAAAAGAAAACTCCTATACAAAATTTTATAAAAATCTGACAGACGGTTTATTAGTAGTTGATGCTTGGTGACACACAGATAAAGTAATGCGATTTCCACATAAGATTTTCTTCGCCACACTTCGTAAACAACACGCAGTAAGCTGTAATGTTCGACAGCACAGTAGCCTGGACAGCGAGCACTGGCTGAATGTGTAACAAGAAGCAACCAAATTTACTGTCCGATAAGCAGGTGTGCAGTGACGTCATCAGTTCGTCGTCCTTCAGCTGGGTGCCGGTCAGCTGACTGCAGTCACACGATGCAGCCGCTGTCCACGCGCTCTGTTTTGCCGGGCTTTGCGAGGTTTGTTCTTATATCAGCAGACAGACAAGTGAAGACAGTGCACGGAGAGTCAGTCGGACGGCATGTGGAATTTCCACCAGAGAGGTTGGTTCAAGCAGGGCTGTGGAATCGGTACACAGAAGCTCCGACTCCAACTCCTCGATTTTTAAAACTTCCGACCCCTACTCCGACTCCGACTCCTCGATTTTTAAAACTCCGACTCTGACTCCGGCTCCTTCATAAAAGCTCAATATGTATTAATAACGGTAAACCTATAAGACATTTCATCACCACCACGTGAATCATCAGGCTACTCTTTAGACTTATAAGACATTTAAGTATAAGTCTAATGGTTATTGTAGCTATCAGGGCTCTGGAGTTGGAGTATCTACTTAAGATAGACTGAGGTCGGAGTCGGAGTCAGTAAAAATATACCGACTCCGACTCCACCTAAAAATTCCTTACGACTCCGACTCCACATAAAAATTCCTTCCGACTCCGACTCCACCTAAAAATTCTTTCCGACTCCGACTCCACCTAAAATTCCTTCCGACTCCGATTCCACAGCCCTGGGGTCAAGGGTAACGCTGCTGGCTTGTGTTTGGGATGTGCTCGGTTCGAAAAACGACGGGCTCACCTGCTATCTCGATGTCATTCCATGGTTTTACTTAGTTGCTCCATGCAAATTCAGCAAAAATGTCTTAAATTAGGACACGGTAGCTGCCTTCTGTATCCTTACCAGTTCACTATTCACTGTCACCGTGTTATTTGACGCTATACAATTTCATCTATCAACAGCGTCGTTAAATACAAACTAAGATTTTGTGACTTAAGGCTTCCGTTGCGGTGTAGATTAGATCTTCGCTCTTGGGGGATGTTACGCAACGTAAATTGGTTGTAACAGACGTTTTGGGACAAGCTATCGACGCAGTCTTCAAGCAACAAGCGGTGACGTCATTCTCATTGGATTGCTTGACCCTTGAAGATGGTATTGGTAGGTTGTCTAGAAACGTCGGGACGTGACTACCAATCTACGCTGTCAATTGAGAGGGAACTGATTGCTTTTACCGTTGAAGGTGGGACCGACAGGTTGTCTAAAAACGTCGGTAACTACCTACCAATATAGGCTGCGTAACATCCCTGAAGGGCGAAGATCTGCTAAGATTTACAGTTGATAAAAATTCCAATATCTTTTGCTTTTGCGTTTATTCTTAACGCGTTCAATCTTCCGCTCCAAATACTAAACTAATTTGGTCTTTCGTGTCTTCTGATAAATGTGAATATGGTAATTATTTTATGAGACAACTATCCGTTACCACTTCATGGCGACTTGTTCATGATAACAACATAAACGTCTTAGCCCAACAGCCAAAAGCGCCTCGCGGGAAGTGGCAAATGAAGTCAGATAAGATAAGGATAATATTCCTGTTGTTACTTCTTCAATTGTGATGCATTGTTGTGCACATTTACACATTAAAAACGAATCTCATTCAGATCCATTTCTCCTTTCCCAATCTATACCAGAGTCTCACAATTATAACACAGAATAGCCATTGTTGTATGAAACTATATTTTGCAATTATGATTTTTTGCCACATAAAATAATAATAACAGGGAAGGCTAACTGGATTGGTCACATCTTGCGCAGGAACTGCTGTCTAAAACACGTTACTGAAGGAAAGATAGACGGGAGGATAGAAGTGAGGGGAGATGGGAAAGAAGACGCAAGCAACTTAAAGAAACGAGAGGATACTGGAAATTGAAAGAGGAAGCAATAGATCGCACTGTGTGGAGAACTCGCTTTGGAAGTGGCTGTGGACCTGTCTTACGTCAGACTGCATAACGACATGATTCTTTTTGCAATATTCGCTGTACAGAAACTGAATTAGTAAATGTGACACGCTCGATTTTGTAACTCTCATTATAATGAAGGGAAGTTGAGTCACTGGCCTTCCCCACTGAGGTGCCGTGATTTTACTGTGCATAGTGTCGCTCACATCCTTCTCCCAAATTTAACTTCAAACTGTCCACCCAAAGGCGTCCTCAAAATTTATTAAAATATTCACAGTTCTGCACCCAACACACGAAAGTTAGTCCAAATTCCCCAGTTCGTCCCTCTGTTGCATAGGAAGACTTACCATAAACTTACTTTCTTCATTTCCTAACTTTCTACCTTACCTCCAGCATACCGTTTATCAGAAGGACGAGCGGGTATAACCTGGGAAACTATACAGTAATGAATTTTCTCTTTCCCCTCTGGGACACAGGTAGTATCACTATCCTGTCTTGTTATTTTTCGTCTTCTTCCCATACGTTCTCTTTTTCTTCTTAACCTTTTAAAGCCTAGCGGTAACTTTATATACCACCAGGTTTAACATTAAAAAATTCTACGTGGTGCCCACATTGCATTTATGTGTTTTGTACGGATCTCAGAACAAACAGCAACTTTTGCCTTATAAAACATTAAGAGACTGGTTTTTATAACCGAAGTGGAGAGTGTTTACAGCGCGGTACGCACTGAGTCCTTATATAAAACAGATAAGCTTCGTCTTTAAAGGGTTAATATCCTGCCGTGAATCAGGCGGTTAGGCGCCGAAATCTCACCACGGAAGCAAGAGTTCGATCCCAGGCCAGTCGACGTGAGATTTATGGTGGACAAAGTGACACTGGCACACGTTTTTTTCCTGGTATTTGGCTTTTCCCCAGGGGGTAACATTCTACCGGTGTTCCACACTCGTATTTAATTCATCTGTCACCCGCGCTATATTATCTTAGAAATTGACAGACCTGGTTAGAGGCTTTGAATATGCGACCTGCATTGAAATATCTCAATAGGGAACACAATAACGGACTTTCTTCATGACTGAGATGAATAACGAGGGATTTCTTGACCAATTGAATAACCCACCACGAGCTGTTTAGTGAAAGCACTGTGCCATAAGGTTAGTTAGAGAAGAGAGAGGACGGAAATGCCTCGGAGCTGGGTGCACTGTCATTGTAAGTAACCCTATGTTTACCTGCAGATCGGCAGCGCGATACTCATGCACTGTATGCTCACACAATGTTTAATTCATGCTACGAACATACACTGCGCCGGAATGGAGAGGCATTGATTGTACTCCTGTAATATGGAACATGTTAGCCAGCCATTCGGGTGGATGAGTCCAGTCGGTAATTGCTAAACACTGATTTGTTGACTCATATGTGTGTTGGGCCTGTAGGCATACGGCATGGAATTTTTACCGGTACTGCGGTTATGTACCATATTTTGTAAGAACTGTGTGTGAGGGTTAGGATTTCTGTAGCTGGGTTCCTAGATGGCTGGCTGGCTGGCTGGCTGGCTGGGTAGCTGGATGTTTGAACACATATCTGTCTGACTTATGAACTGAATGCTTTGCTTAATACCTAACCAAGTAGTATGCTAACAGACGGCCGAACAGCTAAACAATTAATATTGTAAGCAACGCAGCCATGTTAGACGCTTCCTAATTTGTTCCTACTTTAGTGAGGTATGAGGATTTTACTGCGACAAAAATTTGATGGGATGGGCGAGGTATGTAGCACGTATGGGGGAAAAGAGAGATTTTGATAGGGAGACCTGAGGGAAGGCGACCCCTTGGGAGACCCAGGCGTAGATGGGAGGATAATATTAAAATGGATCTTCAGGAAGTGGGATGGGGCATGGAATGGTTTCAGCTGACTCAGGATAGAGACAGGTGGCGGGATCTTGTAAATGCGGTAATGAACCTCCGGGTTCCATAGAATGCGGGGAATTTCTTTACTAGCTGAGAAACTGCTATCTTCTGAAGAAAGCCTCTGCTCCATGGCGTTAGTTAGTTAGTTAGTTAGTTAGTTAGTTAGTTAGTTAGTTAGTTAGTTAGTTAGTTAGTTAGTTAGTTAGTTAGTTAGTTAGTTAGTTAGTTAGTGTTGTGGTTTGGGACACTGTCTAGTTTTGTAGGTGACTACAAACGTTTCGAAAGAAAAGATCGCATGCATCTTCAAGGTAGAAATAAAAACACTTTTCTAAGTACCTGATCAACTAGGCTATCCTATGTACGTCAGAGTTTTCAGCATTTTGTAGGCTTATTTACTATTGTCATATCAATATAAACAACTTGCCGCAACGTAAATATATGTACGTAATTGAACTCCGTTATAAACAAGTGTTTTTTTTAACCGAGTAGCATAACGCTATGGTTAACAGTGAGGAATTAATCGGTACCACAGAGTATCTGACGTTATAGAAGAGGTGTCGTATAAACCGATGTCTTTATAACCGAGCTCGACTGTAACTATGTTAGTATCGCATCGGCTAATTTTGAGATAAATGATGCTACTTTGTGGTGTGTATATTTAAATTTTCTTTCGCTTTACTAGAACGATGTTGTGAAACACACATTAACTGTATTATGCCAGTAGCTCTTTGTGATAAATCTGGGCTGGCCTTCGCATTTTGTTCATCGCACACCTGACTATCATATTACCTAAAACTTTCTAGAATATTGTGGACTTGTCCCTATGTCTACGAATCGAACTCAAATACGAAGATAAATTTTGTGGCTTTTGAGAAAGCGTAATGCGCTAAATGTCTTCTAGTTTACCCTGAAAATGAAGGCAATATATTCCCCCGAAACCTTGGTATCCATTTAACAGCATTGCAGGCGTCATACGTACAAGGCCATGTACATTTTGAAATTGCCATCTTCCATATCTACCAGGCATTTTCATGCCTGCAACATAAATGAAAAAAAGTCATTTGATACTCGACGTTGAAAAACAGTGTCCAGCGACCAGCGACTTTAGCACCACTAGACGTATATACATACATACACACACAAGACTTTATACAGCAAGGGGCCGTATATAGTAGTTGCCGTAGACGGAGAAATGTGGCGGTGCTACCGCCGTGATTTTAACAGCCGTATCCTATACCATTGATATGAGTCTATTGCTTTCTGCACTGTGATTTAACAGTCAAGTGTTCTGGCGTTGCTCTGACAACAGAATTAGGTACATTATCGTACGAAACAAAGGAGAAGCAGTAGCTTTTGATAGAGTCAGTCCTAAAGGCTTGCCAATGCAATAAACAAATTATCCATCTGTGTGTGTGTGTGTGTGTGTGTCCATGAGCATTGGGCTAGCTCCCACAATTAATTACGCGATTCGATGAACCGTTTCACGCTATTCCACCTCACTGCACAAGTGTGATTGATAACCATCACGGTTTTCCGCAAGAATTATTCACAACATGCTGCTCCTAATTATAGCTATAGAATGCAATCAATCAATCAGTTGATATAGAAATAAACAAGCATGTCTATATACGTGGAGCCTATATGATTATTATTACTGTGTATATGTTTCGAACTGCTGAATGAGTTTTGGGGGCAAAGTGCAAATAAATATTTGTTATACAAATTAAATTTCGAAATAAGAAATGCTTTTAAATATCTGTAAACTATGGTTTGAACCACAATCTGTACTGTTATGAAAGGCTATAAATTCATAAATTATTTGAGGAAAACATAAGATACATTTCTTCACGACACTGACTGTACAACGTGGTTTGTGTCTATACAGAAATAAGAATATTTGCGTTTTTTTTAAACACAGAAATGATACAACTTTGGGGGACAGTGTTACTAACAGGAAGTAAGTGGAGAATTTAGGATACTGCGCAAGGAGGGAATTTCTGATTTATACAGTTTAGATAGCGTTGATAGGAAAGTGTAAACTCTGTTGACCAAACTAAGTTCAGGCCCGATAGCGTGTTTCGATACTGACGGTGTTGAATCTTTGGGTATGTCATTTCCAGAGAGCTGGTTATAGGGAAGTACACAAGCGTATACGTCAAAGCTTAAAGTAAATTAGTAGCAGAATTACTCGTATTACAACGGCAAATATTGAAAGTCATGCAAATCAAATGATTGACTTTTGGGTTTCTTCAGATTTGAGCCATCGAGGCTTGAAGAAAATAGCGATTTCACGCTGCGGCACTTTATTTCTAATTAATGATTAGTTTATACTTGCAGCCGATCCCAGCGGCCGCGCGGTCTAATGCGTAGGTCTGCGGCCGAGCGCTTTCTGGGATCGTGGGTTCGAATCCCACCAGGGGCAAGGATGTTTGTCTCTTGTACAGTGTTGGTGTTGCGGGCCGATCCCTCGTCCAGAGGAGTCCTACCGACTGTGGGGATTGTGTTTGTGTGTGATGAAGTGAAAATAAAAACCCTCGACACCTACAGTGAGTAGGCAGAAAAGGGAAGGACTAAGTAAGTAAGTAAGTAAGTAAGTAAGTAAGTAATACTTGCAGTGTATGTACATAAAGCGACAGTGCGTTTCGCCAAGCGAATGGTCCTAAACGTACTTTCAAAACGCGTCCTTGGCGCGTTTGTATTACTCCGCACCTTCGGCGTTTGTTTTTACGGTTATAAATTTGTCTTCTTTTGTGTAAAGGTAAAGGTAAATTTAAATTTAACCTTATAACAGGCCATGAAGGCTCACAGGGGGAGTAGATTTACAGCTCCACTATTTCTTTAACCTCGGCTGTACCTGGAAATGTGTGTTTAACGCCACGCTCCAGCTACTTTACCCAGGGCAAGAGGCCTGGCTTTCATTGTACAGGAGTCTTGATGGCCTCCAGCTCCTGTCTGAACGGGTAGGGAAAGTCTCACCACCACTGGGATTCGAACCCCGGACCCTCCAACCCGTAGTGAGTCTGTATATGGACTGACCTATTCCTATTCTTTTGTGTAGTCTTTCATAAACCACCCTGAATCCTTATAGTAATAGAAAGTACTATAAACCAACAGCCGTGAATAAAATAATATTCGTATTATTGATAATTTATGGCATGACGTCACTTCTGCTTAGTCTCTGGCGCCACATTTTTTGTGTCTTCTTGTTGCACGTTGGATGTTTGAAAGAGCGGTTACAGTTGTGCGCTGCATTAACCCTTTAAAGACGAAGCGTATCTGTTTTATATAAGGACTCAGTGCGTACCGCGCTGTAAACACTCTCCGCTTCGGTTATAAAAACCAGTCTCTTAATGTTTTATAAGGCAAAAGTTGCTGTTTGTTCTGAGATCCGTACAAAACACATAAACGCAATGTGGGCACCACGTAGAATTTCTTAATATTAAACCTGGTGGTACATAAAGTCACCGCTAGGCTTTAAAAGGTTAAACATCGACTATTTCTTGTATGACAAAAACCTTTAGCTTACAAGGGGTAACGCTTGTCGTCCATGTAGAGACAGAATATGAGTTTAAGGCACACACAATAAGCAACCACATTATAAAAGAAGGCACTCTAAATCGGCAGTATAATATGACAGATTTGTTTTTGAATAAGGAATTAAATCTTCTAAACTTACCTGTACAGTTTATTGTAAATACAGATAAAGCAGCTGATGCATACGCCATAAAGGCATAGGGAGAACTGGAGGTAGCGGTCCATTAAGTCTTAACTTCAGCACTAGTAGAGATGAGCGGTTTGCTTCACATGCAATCTGCTTTATACCTGGGAAAGGTTACAGGCACCCGTTGAATAGGAGGCTGGATGGACGTTTCGGAAAAGAGAAAAAGAATCTCGTGATTCTACACGGAATCAAAACAAGATTCCTTCGGTCTTCCATCAAGTAGTCTAGTCACTATACTAACTGAGCTATCCTGCATCCTGTATATTGTTGACATGCTGAATTATCGCTTTCATTTGGGAATGGATTTGTGCAGAAGTCATCCTATGCGAAATTTCTAGCTTCCACCGCGATGTAACTGACGTCTTATGTCTTGTGGGATGTTACGCAGCGTACGTTGATAGTTTTTTAATCGATGTTTCGGGCCATTGAACATGGGACTGGTAAGGTGTACCGAAATGTCGGTAAAATACGAAAATACGCTGTGTAAAGTCTCATAAGGGCAAAGTGCTCAGTTCCTTCCACAGACACTGCCACGACACGCGGCCGACATCAGACATTAAGTAGGAAAAGGGTAGCTCAGTGCTTCTCTCGGCTCTGAGTTCTGTTGAGAGGCTGGGTTCTTCTTATTAGTGAAGCAAAATATTCAGCTTATTCTGTGGAAGGCACTTTGTCTTATGTACCAATCAATACGGTCGCACCACGCAATATGTGTCTTGTATTCTAAATCCGGACATTGGAATTGCGGGTTCAAATCCACCCCGAAGGATGGAAGTACGTTTTCTTTGTTTTGTGTTCCTATATCCCGTATAGATATTAGCAATTCAACTGACTGGTCTTCTGTGCAAACAGTCCTAGAAATTTTTATAATCAAATTTATATAACCAGACAATAAGATGTCTGGAACACTCACAACACTCAGTCCAAAAACAGACATTATTTTTCCCCATATATTGTAATATAAAATGTATGGGGACAATATAATGCGTTTTGTTGGACTGAGTGTTGTGAGTTGATTATTCTACAGTGCAAGGAATGGACAGTGCAAGACTTGGGGACACATCGGCCTGTGTACGCAAATGAAGAAGGATAGGCACTGTCAAATGCGGGGTTATGAGACGCGTATTGGGGGGAAGGCAGGGAACTTTGGTAGGAAAATCTATAGGAAGAAGACCGGTAGAAAAAAAGATACATAAATAGAAGAACAAATTAACATGAGTCTTAAATAAACGTGAAGGTAGAGTGAATATTAAATTTACGTGTCTCAAAGTAGGGAGCAATGGAAAGCTTTCGTCATCACAGTGATAAACCTGCGTGTGTGAAGAAACGGGAATTTCCTGACTGGAGGCAGAGCTGTTACTTTCTGGAGAACTGCTCCCTGCAGTTGGTTGGTTGATCGGTTGGTTGGTCGGTCGGTCGGTCGGTCGGTCGGTTTGTTGGTTGGTTGGTTGGTCGGTCGGTCGGTTTGTTGGTTGGTTGGTTGGTCGGTCGGTTGGTTGTTTGGTTGGTTGGTTGCTTGCTTGCTTGCTTGCTTGCTTACTTACTTGATTGGTTGACTGGTTGGTAGGTTGGTTGGTTGGGTGTTTGGTTGGTTGGTTGGTTGGTTGGTTGGTTGTTGCTTGGTTGGTTGGTTGGTTGGTTGGTTGGTTGGTTGGTTGGTTGTTGCTTGGTTGGTTGGTTTGTTGTTGATTGGTTGGTTAGTTGGTTGGTTTGTTGTTGGTTTGTTGTTAATTTGTCGGTTAGTTGATTGGTTGCTTGCTTGCTTGCTTGGTTGGTTGCTTGGTTTGTTGGTTGGTTGGTTGGTTGGTTGGTTGCTTGGTTTGTTGGTTGGTTGGTTGGTTGGTTGGTTGGTTGGTTGGTTTTTGGTCAGTCGTTTGTTTGTTTGTTTGTTTGTGAGGTTTACACCTTTTAATGTTATTTAAATCTATGTTATGTACTTATGTATGTATGTATGTATGTATGTATGTATGTATGTATGTATGTATGTATGTAGGTATGTATGTATGTATGTATGTATGTATGTATGTATGTATGTATGTAGGTATGTATGTATTTATATGTGTGTGTATGTACGTATGTATATATGTACAAGTATGTATGTATATATGTAACTAGTTATGTAGCTGATATAAAGTTGCAGTTTGTGTTAAACAAACAATTTTGTGCGCGGCATGTGACAGCTTCATATTTGACATAACTTTCTGTGTTCAAAGTTTCAGCATAGGTTGCCTGGTTATAAAGTGCTGGGTTCACATGATGGGGTGTGCTGGTGAACGGATGTAAACACTGTACTCAGACACTTGGCACTGCTTGGCACTTGAGCTTAACTTTACAGCCTTCTGAGCTATATAAAATATTTTCCTTTATCTAAGGGACTTCTGGAGTAATGAAGAACTATAGCTGTAACATAAGGAAACAAACGTTAAAACACTTGCAAAATGTCACATAGCGACGCCCAGTAATGTGTCTGTAAGCACAGACAATTTGCTGCCCAGAGAAGTGTGTAACCACGGGCTGTACCTGGGGGTAAATATCAGGGCTGCTCTGCTCAAACCGTGGGCTTTAAATTCGCGAAACTGACAAAAATTACAAACACTATACTGAAAATAGAAAGTTGACCCTGTGGTTTATTAAACGGCACACCACGCAGACAGATAGGGACGGTGACATGGCTCCATGCATTCTTTAATATAGATGGAGGTCAATGGTCAGATGTATGTTTCGGTCGCTTCAAAGCCGACGACAGATCTCTCCTGTTTAAATTGTATAGGAAATTCTGTGGGCCCCAAAACCAGACTGAAATCTGTGGAACGCCAATAAAATTACTTTTTTTTTCAAAAGTTATTTTATTAAAAAAATACTAAGAAAAATTGTAACTTGTATTTTTGGTAAAATGAAAATGGATGAGTCGACGGATTTTGATATGGTGGGTGATGTTAAGTCTGCGTCTACTGGAAGGCCTACTGTCATGTGTATTCCAGTCTGTACAGAACGTTTTCCTTCGTTTAAGACTGAAGTGCAGCGTCGTCATATAAAAGTAAAACCCAAGGTTGACACCAGATGCGTAGGACAAGAAGCCTGTTTTGCGTGACTGTTACGGGGAACTTCCTTGATCAGAGCATGTCTCTATATTTGTTGCGGAGATATTTATTTGTGTATTATAGGCCTAAAATACTTTTTATCATTTTTGTTTAAAATAGTAGCGAACTAAACATAAAAGTAATGTTTTTGTTTAATTGAAATTTGTGTGGAAGTGAAATTTAGATTCTTACGCTAAGGGAAGGACCTACAATTGCATTGAGGATTACATGGGCAAAGTCTCGAAATATCTCGGTCAAGACACGTGGAAAACAACCTGAGAATCACATTTGGATGCTTTCCTAATTCCGTCCTGAAGTGTTACCACTCCATGTTTCTGGTCATTTCTACAGGGAGTATTTTTATCCTCCGACTCAACACTACAGAGTGGGCTGCATCATGTGCCACTATGCAACAGCTACGTCGTCCGCTTTACGGCGAGCATTCCAGCGGTAAAAGAAAGCATCTGGAATCAAAATACGTGCCCGAAAAATTTAATTGGAAATATCGTAGCAACATGGCAAAACTACAGTCATGTCTTTGAGTAACTTCTCTTGTCAGACTTGTGCTAAAAAGTGGAAGGAAACTGATAAGGAATAAAATAAGGAAGACTGCGTGTATACGTTAACACCAAGACTTTATTTGGAATGAATGAAGTTTTAGAACAAGACATTGAAACAAAAGTTTTGATGGAAACAGCCGTCTATGTCTAGGTGATTTGGGGGACTATATGTAAAAAATGAGCTTATTAAATATTTGTCACAAGCCACAGAGCATTTGGCGTGTTTTGCTATACAATTACATAAGAATCATCGTGACTTGTTACATGATATGTTTTGTTTCTGGTGGTGCACTGTATTATACAGTCACCATCTGTCTCATCACAATAGACTTAGCTTTAATTATAAATTATCAATACGTTGGTCTTTGTGGTCAATGATATGAATGGAGTACCCTGTAGAAACATTTCTTAAATTACTGTAATATCTTTCTACCAATATAAAGAATTGAAATGGCTGCAACATTACCAACTTGCCGCAGTATTACCAAATTTTACAAATTATTTAAAGTTGGTAATGACGAGCGGTTAAATTCTTAAAAAAAAACATTGTTCAAATGTGTGGTGGAAGAACAGTTTGTGTGAACAGAAAGTAGAGTCCCTTTTACCAAACAGCTGCAGTGGAAAGTTATTCTTCTATGCGAAGTACAAGAGTTTTCAGATATTTGTCCTTCATTTTGAATTGTTTATTTCATGTGCTCTTCTATCAACTTCGCATCTGTGCCTTTATGGCAAAGAACACTGTCTTTGGAAACTTAACCGTTATGTTTCGTTACACAGAGGAAAATAATGACACTAGGTCTCAGCGCCATGCCGTTTTAATTCTACTCTGGTTTCGTTCTCCTAATTCGTGGTATTATAATTTTTCGTACAAGTAAATTTCTTTATTTTAAAAATGGCAGAAAATGGGACACGCAAGTAAGAGATGAGACATATCTACAAATACGTGTTCGGTAAAACTCAAATGATAAAAAGCCACCTGGCAGAACTAAAGTTTAGTCCGTGTTTAGAATAGACAATTGCTGTTAAGAACAGTGTTCAAAACCTTCATGAATTTCCTCGCTGTTGCCCGTGTAAAATATTTGCCTTAAATTGTGTATCTGCGAGTGTTAGAGCACTTTTAAAATCCCTAATTGTTCTAGATGCACTTAATAGTTTATCTTCAAAGAAATAAGCAGCTGAGCCTTCAGACTTTTAACATAAAAACGCTCACTGAAATTCGTGATGCTGTATCAAAGGTAATTAAAATTCTTCAAGACATTCACAAGTTGAAACCTGAGAAAATATATATATATATAGAAATTACTTGGTCGTATGTATATTGCCTAATTAAATGGAGAGAAATTTAAGAATAAATCTCTGTAGCAAATTTCCTTCTGTTCAGAATTTTTTTTTATATTAAGGGTGGCTTACTGCCCTTAAAGGAAAAGGTATAATCCCACAGGCCGTTCTGAACGCTCTTCAAACGGCAACGTTAGCCGTTCTGTATAAACACGTTCTTTTTTATACAAATAAGGATGTTCATAAGCCTTTGGAGCTACTGTCCCGGTAGCTTCTGTTAAGAGAGAAATCAGGAAAGCTGTTACACGTAGCGATTAGAATTCATGATACGTACAGGCGTATTAGCTCATGATTAGTAAAATTAATTTAAATTTTTTTAGGAAGGAGGAAAGTATAATGTGCTTCACTACCAATTTTTTTTAGGGGAAATGTAAGGAAATTAGTACCCCCACAGAGAAGCAGAACTAAGAGCCTGCGGGGTAAGGGTCCGGGAGACCACACAACACAGGCTTCGAGCTGGGTAACAACAGAGGCGTCTGTATTCTTCCACGCTACTAAATACACTGCAGTGTTACTAACAACTTAACCGTGCTTCCACCACTACTTTGTGTAATTTGAATTATTCTAAACCTTGCCCCACAATCTGACTCGAGTTTATCTTCTCGTAGCACTCCTCCAGGCTTTCTTTCTTTCTTTTTTTTTTTCAAAAATGTGTCTCCACATTATTTGTATTTGGATATCCAATTTCTTTACACAGAGGGGCAAAATTCTAGAACTGGCTTGTTGCATCTTTAAAAATTACATTTGTGTAAGGGTACTGAGTACATGCAGGTAGAGTAAATGAAATTTCAGTGACTGGAACCTCCGATTCATTCGATGCAAACGACCGAAAACCCGACAGAAAAAATTATGGGCCTTCGTTGAATTAGTAATGACGCAGTTAAAACGGATTTATTCTGTGTCGATTATTATTTAGTATTATGCGTAATTTATTCGACGTTCAGCAAGAAGATGATTCATATGATGGCAGAATATCTATTTGTTGCCACTCGTTAAAAAACGATACGACTTGGCGGTCCGCGGGTTCGAGACCCATACTGTAAATACTGTCGCATTTTGAAGCAAATTATTTTTGCACTTCAATTCCTATTCCGGATTTACTCCTTCATCTTACAGACAATCCAGGTGCATGGAAATACTACAAATATTTCTAATTTGTTTGACAATAAGAACCACATTTATTGATGGGAAATACATTGAACCCAGTGTCCTCACGAGACAATGGAGATGTTATTCTTTTTGCGCACAATTAGGTTCAGATATTATTTGAAATTGGACCTTCTGTTACAAGGTTTACTATGTGAGTGTCTTCTGTTTATGTTTCTAAAGTCAGACACTTTATGATATTAATTATCCTGAATTTGAGGTATGGATTATAAATAAGATGTAAACAGACTGTGTTATTAATTGGAACATCCTTTTTTTAAATGTCATAAAGTAATTTTTGACTAAATAAAATAATCAATTCCAGAATAATACAGAATTCTACTGCTGAAAGTAGAAAAGATTTTCGCAATATGGTACAAAAATTGCTCCAGCTTTTTTTTTTCGCCAACATGTAAGAAACAAACTCAAAGATAATAATTTATGTAAATTAGTGACTAAAAAATATGTTTTCAGTCAGTAAAAATAAATGGGTTCACATTCTTTCTTTAACCTCAGTTCCCAGTAAGGTTTACTGTAAGAAATTCGAAGGGGATACTGTCTTTCGTATAAGCTATTTTCTATTTTGCTTCAGACCCTTAACTCATTATTACTGCTTGGTTTCTGGACTATTTCCTTTGTCTAATGGCAATGAAAGAACACAAGCGTTTATAAATCGGACCTTTCCCCGTCTTCGGATGAAAGTGTGGGTGACGAACCTATTGAGATATTTCTGATAGGAAGATCTCTTGTTAATCACTGCAATTTCGAACCCAAATAAATAGGAGCCTCAAACTTTTAAACATGGAGACCAATAAATTTCCTTCAAACAGAAATCTTGTTTACTAAAAACCTAATTTTAGCTACATATTTCTGCCGTTCTAAGCCACCCACAGGCTGTATGTAATATCGTATAAAGATAAGCTTACAACTATGTCAGTAATATTATTAGAAATTGAGATCTCAGTTTCTTAAAATTATTATATTCATAAGTTAATATCGTAAAGGTTTCAAACATGTTTGACGGATATTTATTGTACTCCTTGTGTACAGAACGCAAACGGATCTATCACGTCAGGTTAAAATTTTAGTTTAAGATGAAAACAAATCCAGTTTTCTTATCGTTGTTTTTCTTTCGAATTACTGTGTGAAGCACGAAGACTAGAAGCCGAATTGTCCTGAGTGCAAGCAATGTCAGGTTTGTCTTCATCTGCGTGTACCCAGTACTGATCACTCACTTCAGTTCACCCAGCCTTACGATCCCAAGTTGCTGCATAATGTTAAGTCTTCTTAGAACTGACATGAAATAGACGTAAGTGACGAAGGATGGTAAAGAAGCAATATTATGTATTCAAATAAAATATTTAAAACTTTTTATGTTTGCTGCCACAGCCTAAACAATTATACTAATCTAATATCAGCCAGCAGGAAAGGAAAGTGTCTTTTACAGTTTTAAAAATGTTGTTAACCTGAATCACATATACTCAGTCCGTACCGCGCAGTAAACACATTCTCGGTTATAAAAACCACACAGTTAATGCTGTATAGGGAAGTAATCGCTGTTTGTTCTGAGATCCACACAAAACAACGAAAATACACTGTGTGGGCAGAACGTAGGATTTTTGGATGTTAAACATAGAAGTACGTGTAGCAGACACTGAACTCACACGTAAAGCGATCTTACGTTGTTTTAACAGGTAAATTTAAGAGATCAGCAATTATATGTTATATCCGCAAAATCAGCTTAGGATATACATTTAGTAGCACATCCCCCCCTCTCTCTCAACAGAAGAACGTTCTAAGTTGTCGTTACATTCGATGGCTGTACTGTTGCGAAAGAAAAGGGCAAGCATGATTCCGATTGTCTTTTCACAGATAACAGTTCTTATTTCAGCTTCTATTTCCCTCGATATTCATAAGAATAACGAAATTTATAATTAAGATTCTCTTTGTCTTCAACGGATCAAAACTCAGAGAATGGGATTCAAAGAACATGATTAAACTGCGAAGAAAAAAATCCATATTATGTGATTTTCAGTATGTAATTGGATAAGGTGTGACAGCAAAGTATCAGGTAGCCCCCCTCACAAGACGAAGCAGCTCTGTCTAGTAATATATTCACGCTTACTGCCCCAAAACAAATTTAGGATTTGAGCTATGAGTTACAATGTCTGTGTATATTTCATATACACAAATATAAATTATTATTATTATTATATACAATATTTATTTGAAGTAGGTTTCCTTACAAGCCTAAAATTTGTATTGCACTGTTGATGACATCGCCGCAGATGCCACCCTCTTAGGTTCGAATATACAAGGCAGAACAGTCCGTGCGAACAGCTAAAGTACTAACTGACTAGAACGGGATATTGCTTATGTACATAAGTCTTATTGAGTGAACGAGTTTACATTGAGTCCCGGTGTGTGCGCGTCTAGTGTTATATACAGTGGGCAGAAATTGGAGTGGAGGGAGGGGCTAATGACCCCCCTCCCGACACCTGTCAGTGCTGCGCCGCAAACTTCATACGTTTCTGCTTTTGTCTCTGGTTACAAAACCACACACGAACAACATTCTTTTTCAGATCTAATTTCTCTGCTATGGCGGCAATCTTCTCTCCCGATGGCCGCGGCTGGACGGCGAAATACGCCTCCAATGAGCGCTTTTCCGGCGCAGCGATGGACGTCCGTTTCCTCTTCTTCTCACCGGCGGGGAGGACGCTGGGGGCGTCAGGGTCTCTCCGTTTGTTTTTTGCCTGAGCCTCAGCTTCCTCTAGCCACGCCTGAAGTATAGGCTTCAAGGCGATCATGTTGTTGTGAGAGAGGGTTAGAGATTCAAAACGGCAGATCGTGGATTGGGAGAGCGCGCCCACCCCAGGCAGCTTCAAGTTCGCGAGCGCCTTACCGACATCTGCCTGCGTCACACCCAGCTTGATGCGCCGTTGTTTGAAGCGCTCGGCGAAAGCCTCTAATTCCCGCGGGTCCGTGTCAGAGTCGGGATGCAGGCCCACGGCTGCTGCTGCGGCGGCGGCAGCCATGGCCGGATGGTGTGCTGCTGGATGAGCAGGGTGATGATGGGGGCCGTGATGTCCCGGGGGACCGTGACCAGATAGCGGCCCGCCGTGGTGATGGTGATGATGGTGGCTGGACATCATACTGTTCATGGCTGCCGGTCCGTACACTGAGGGTCCATGTAACTGGGGGTGATGTCCACCGTGACCGGCTGCCGAACTGTCCGACATGGGGGCAAGGGTGGTCATGGAGGACGTGGAGATTGGGTCCAGCATGTCTAGACCGTCCATGCCGTGATGAGCCATCTGCAACAGCAACTGCGTATTTTATATGTGGACAGCATGAGGAAGACGATACAAATTCAAACGAAACGCTACGGTCATGATGGAGACGGGATTGTGGCTACGCTAGGGGCTGGAGTTTCCGGGCTTCGAACCCTACAGGAGAAAGGGGTTTTTTTTGGGGGGGTTGCTTCAGGCTTCCGCCGCTGTGTAAAGAAGATACGCGCTTTTTTTGCGGGATTTTACTCGCCGTAAAATGGCATTTTCTTACCGACATTTCGGTACAACATATTGGTCTAATCTTTAAAGGGTCAGTCATGTCAACATCATATAATTAGTCCAACACAACTATATAGCCGTAGAAAAAGACTACATTTTTTTGAGATTAAAAAAATCTATAATCAGGCTGAATACAGACTTAAACCAGGTAAAACACAACCCATATTACAACGTTATATTTTTTACGTTTTTTGTGGGATTCCACGCTACAACATTAGTATTACAATAAAACTGTAATATGCAAAATTGACCAATAATAAGTAAAACATAAATTTTAAAAAATTAATGTGGTAAACTGTATATTCTAGTTGTGTTTTATTAATTCAGGCGTACTGGAGGTATCAAAGGCCAACGGAGTAATATTTTGTATAAACAAGTTAAGAGTCTGTACATATTACAAGAGACAAGTAGAATAGTTTTGCTTTTGTAATCTTTGCCGAAAAACTATAAGCCAAAAGTCGTTTCCCTTTATTTTTACTTGTGTCATGGTCTTATTGTGACCCCAGCATTTGCATTTCGACCCTATATGTATTTATAATTGTTTTTCTACCTGCAGTGCTTAGGAGAAAATTATTCTTATACATGATTATGCTAAGTGTGTTCTTAATTTCTTGATATTTCCAATTTAGAGTTATGTTTTTTATAACATATCCATTTAAAAAATGATTAGGCTTAACTGTCGCAATTCTATATCTCGGCTTGTCTACTTCTTCCTTGTGCACTAGTTCAACCCACTTAAAATAAAGGGTCAAGCAGTCCAAGAAAAATTCGTCTTGAACTGCTTGACCGTTTACGATGGCACCGATAGTTTTTCCCGAAACGTCGGTACGAAACTACCATTATACGCTGCGTAAAATCCCAAAAGAGAGAAGATCTCCGGGTTTGTTTTCTCGAAAACATCCAGACCGACTGTGGGCTCCTCTTCAGCGGGAACCGTAGTTATTTCCCGTGGGTAAAGTAGTCGGAGCGTGAAGTTAACCACTCACCACCATCTAGCGCCGAAACTAAGAATAAGTGGTGCTATACCTCTACGTCACTAGTGCCTTCATGGCATGGGCAGGAACAAATTCGCTTTTAGAGGCAACGCCTGTTGTGCCTATGCCTATACAAGACACTAGGCCTCATAGACTATTCACAGCGAGCTTTGAGTAAAAACTTATGAAGTTGCAAACTGGTTTAACTTGTTTGCGTTAGAGCATTCTAAGTTGAAACACCCTGTAGCCGACCAGATCATTCAGAGACAGAAGCGGCGTACTTCAAAGTGGTCTTCTGGGTTGTGATAATGTGCGGTTGTGTTGGTAGCTAGCGTCGTTTCGGAAGAACATGGCATAACACAGACGGCCACATTATGGACTCATAGAGCTGCAGGAAAGTAAAAACTTACATAGGTACATAGACTTAATTTGTTCAGGTATGTTACAATGGCGAATTTTGTGAACACGGTGATGAACTCTTGGTTTATGTGGCAAGCGAAAAAGGATGTACGCTTTAGTATAACTAACTGATGGGTAATAATCTGATAAAGGTAAATATGGCAAAAATAAATCGTAAAAGTTTCTGGAGAAAATTAGCGAACTGCTGCACTGTTTTTCTGGGACACACAGTAAACCTCGGGGCTTGAAATAAGGAACACAACGACAGACGTGATGGAAGGGGAAGAGGTGAAATAAAGCAAATAGAAAAGTAAC
>BLKM01000712.1:250723-289828 GCA_013340265.1 Coptotermes formosanus
TGTGTATTCTTCTGTAAGGGTCGTTTTATTTGTGTTGAATCAGACTTTACGCTGTGAAGACGCATTGGGTTGTGGAGGTACAGAGCCATGTATTCTTAATGTCGACATTACATGAAGGTGAGTGGTCGGTTTCGTGCCTTGGTTACTTTAACCCCCGGGAAGGGCCCCCGACAGCTGTTGGAGAATATGTTGTGTGAGAGACGTAGCCTGTCTAGGCGCCCCACAGAAAGGGGACATCTATCGCATCTGCCGGAATTTGAGCCAATATTCCCCCAGTAGTCCAGCCCACAGCCTAGTCCCTGTACTGACTGAGCTACACCGACTCCCAGACACTGCTCTTCTTCATATTGCGGTATTATTACTGTTTTTATTGTTATCAATAAGTTACTTCCAATCTAACTATTTCTGTTGTTAGAGGCGCGGTTAATATTTGGTGTCTGCAGAGCTAAGCGGGTGCACTGACCCTCTTAGAGCTTCAGGATTTGGGGTTTGAATCCCGGCAGGAACAACAGATTATTCTTTTCTCCAAAATGTCCGGATCTGCCCTGGGGCACAACCAGCCTTCTATGAAATAAGTACCGGATTTCTTTCCCGGGGACAAAGCGACCGGGACGTGAAGCTGACCACTGACCTCCGTCTACTGCCGAGCCTAAGAATGAGGAGAGCTATACGTCTACTCCCCCTGTACGCCTTCATGGCGTGGAAAGCGGTAAATTTAAATCTTATCTTTACCGTTGATATTATATTTTTGTAGCTTTTTTGCTGCTACTACTACTACGACCACTGCTACTAATGCTACTAATGCTGCTGCTACCACCATGTCACTCATCCATCATCTTCTCTGATTAGTAAACTACTGTCTGCAATATAAAACAACCTTAAATTACAGACAAATTAATTAAAGTATCATCTTCATACATTGACACATAGCTATTGCATAACAGGTGTTTTCAGCCTTCCTTGGGTAGCTAAATACACAGTTCAGTTTCCGTACGAAATTTTCGTGCTCCGTAATTTTATTATATAAGAATAATAGTACCAGATTTATAAATATTTTTAGAGGCATTTTAGGCAAATTTGTTGCATTAATTTTTAAATACCTGCTCTAGCAGAATATGATGCTAAATTTAATTGTTGGTCTAAATGTCCAATAAACAAGGAAGGAAGAATCAGCTTCAGAAACTAAAAACCTCTCAGCCTGTAATTAAATTGGCCACTTCGTGCTGTACTAAAGAATTTTTTGCCGCACTCAATACAAGCGCTCAGTTGGATGGGATTTTGAATCACTTGAACCCAGATCATACTTGCGCATCGTATTCTATAAGGACAGTATTATTATTATTATTATTATTATTATTATTATTATTATTATTATTATNAGGACAGTATTATTATTATTATTATTATTATTATTATTATTATTATTATTATTATTACAATTGCATTAGGGTTTGCATCGGCAGTATATTTTCTCACTTCATGTTTTGGGACAAAAATTGTCAATCATTCGGCAATGTGTGTGAACACCCTACTTGCATTTTTATCTTATAATGCCAATTCCTGAAAATTTGTAATCGGAATTTTGAAATTTTACGTGGATGGTTACAGACACGCCAACAAATTTTTACACGCAATAAGTTTTGTGGAAATTATCACAAATATTAAAATTGCGAAGCCGTAAATTTCTAATTACACAAATTTTGGAATATATTTTGATGAATATTGTACATAGAAATTTTCCATAACTTAATTTACTAATATTAATTATAATCTTTTTAGAATTTTCGACATCCGTCTATGTCGAATAATTTTAAAGGAAATATTATTTATGTTGGCTATATGCAGTCATTGTGCTTCAGTAGATAAATAAGCAGATGGACAGTCAATCACAACTGTATTTTCAGACAATATTTTTATTAAAAGAAGAACCAACTAAATGCACTGCATCAAAAAACTTGATAGAGTGCATTTAGTTGGTTGTTATTTTAGTATTTGGTAACAGAACAATGCACGGAATTAAAAGTGTTAGTATTTTTATTGTCCAAACCGTACTACATATTTCATCTCTTGCTTAAAGACATCATCAAGAGCAGGCAAAACATATAACTGAGTATTTAACTGAGCTTCGGCCAAGAAATCAAGTATATAAAAATGTCTAAGAATGAGATTTCAATCCGCTATTAATTAGTATTAATTTGCACAAAAGTACTTGTTTTCTTTTATTTTTTATGCCTGTGGCTCGTGATAGTTTTATGGAAAAGCCGAAATAAGTAGCAAGTTCTGGACAATAAATGTAATTGTCTGAAAATAAGTTTAGGAGTGACTTTGCGTTAGTTCCTCGTGTATGGCTTAATATTAGTGAATCTTATTGCACAGAGCTTCCAATTACCTGGTGAGGCCGGGTGCTGGGGGCCCCGGGGTGCGGTGCCCCCATGCTGTGGTGATACATCATATCGTGTTTGAGCTGGGGAAGACCCGGGGTGGAGCTGGCTTGGTGTTTGCCTATGTCCACCGCTGCGAGAGCTTCGGCACGACTCAGCAGGCCGTCATTGAGACCGCTGAAGAGGTCGCCCTGGCGAAGCAACAACAGGTGTTTTGTTGTAACAACTCTATCTTGACATTAGGTTTGACAATATACTTTGAGCCGAGCAACTTCAAAGCGAAAGCAGGAATGCTGAGTGTTTCCGTATAACGGCTTAAAATGAACGCAGGTTTACACATTGTTGTATTGAAACAACTTAAAATGAACGCAGGTTTACACATTGTTGTATTGAAACAACTTAAAATAAACGCAGGTTTACACATTGTTGTATTGAAACAACTTAAAATGAACGCAGGTTTACACATTGTTGTATTGAAACAACTTAAAATGAACGCAGGTTTACACATTGTTGTATTGAAACAACTTAAAATAAACGCAGGTTTACACATTGTTGTATTGAAACAACTTAAAATGAACGCAAGTTTACACATTGTTGTATTGAAACAACTTAAAATGAACGCAGGTTTACACATTGTTGTACTGAAAAAACTTAAAGTTGAACTCAAGATTACTGTGCGTTTCAACGGAAGAGCTTCAGGTACAATTCAGGGTTAGCAGCCTTTTAACCCTTTAAAGAAGAAGCTTATCTGTTTTATGTAAGGACTCAGTGCGTACCGTGCAGTAAACACTCTCCACTTCGATTATAAAACCAATCTCTTAATGTTTTATAAGGCAAAAGTTGCTGTTTGTGCTGAGATCCGTACAAAACACATAAACGCAATGTGGGCACCACGTAGAATTTTTTAATGTTAAACCTGGTGGTACGTAAAGTTACCGCTAGGCTTTAAAAGGTTAATCAGAATAGCTTCAATTTGGATTCGGATTTACCAGATGTTTTATCAGAACAGGTTTAGTTTGAACTCGGGAATGGAATAATAAATAATGGGTTCGAACCCTCATCGGTCCCGATGCAATTTGGTCTTTTTAAACGGGCCATTTAGCACATGAAATCGGGGCTAAAAAATGTTTGAGCAGAACAACGTTGATCTGAACATGGAATTACCATGCGTGTTTTTCAACAGAACAGCTTCAATAAAATTACGACGGGTTTTGTCAGAAAATGTTCAAATTGAAGTCAGGAATAGCAAGCGTTTCAAGGGAACAACATTGAATTGAGCTCAAAATTGCCAAGTAATACCCACAAACTTCACCGGGGGGGGGGGGGGCGGTACTTTCCATCTGTTACTTCAAATTTCTTCTGTCAGTATCTCTCCAAAAAATGTTCCATACCCATAAACCTGCATCGTATAAAAAGACTGAGTTCCTATCTCACAGAGAATGCAGTGTACATTCATTAGGAAAAAAATCAGGATTCAGGACGGAGAAAATTACAGTGTAAATTTTAAATAGATTTCTGTTTAGTATTTGCTGTTTTTTGTTTGTTAGATATGTTAACAAGTATGTCTAAAGTGTTCATACTCAGGCCCTTTAAATTTATTAAACAACCCCTCCAAAGAAATATACACACTCTTCGATTATTTCATAGACGATAAAAATCGTAACTAAAATTGATATTTTCCTTACTCTGACCCAATATTGCTGACATCCAGGAAATTTTTTCCAATCCTTAATTCTTATTCTCTTGGCAGTGTAACTGTGTCACGTACTGCAGGTTACTGCAGGCTGTCTTCAAACATATATGAGGTAGATGGTAACTGCCCGGCGCCCTTGGGTGCTAGTGTCTACCCCAATCCACATGTTCCCTCTCGCTCTGAGTAGCTACAGAAAAGCTGCTAAGTTACATAGTAAATTATTTATGAACTCGCCTTTCCTCTACGAAGTTACAGGCATATTTTTCTCTACTTTATTCTGAATATTGATGAAATTTTCTAAACAACGTATCTGGTTATTTCACGGCAAGAAATAAAGGTTCAAATTTTCGTCGTATTTAAAGTGTGTTTTGTGATTATGGGAATCTGGTTATGTGATCAAGACGGTAATACTTCAGCACATGTGTTTGTGTTTTTAGACGCCTTCGCAAAATTGCAAAAAGCGGCTATAAGCTTTGTCATATCCTTCTGTCTGCATAGAACAACTCGGCTCCGACTGGAAAATTTTCATGAAATTTGGTATTTGAATGTTTTTCGAAAATCTCTCGACAAAATTTAAGTTTATTAAAACCTTATGAGAATAACGGGCACATAACATGAAGACCTGTTTACATATACGATAGTACCTTGTAAATTTTTCTTATAATAAGAAATAATTTAGACAAAAATGTGGAGAAAATCGGAACACATTTTGTGTAAAATAAATTTTTTCAAAATCGCGCCTTTTATGAGTTAATCCTTTAAAGACGAAGCGTATCTGTTTTATATAAGGACTCAGTGCGTACCGCGCTGTAAACACTCTCCACTTCGGTTATAAAAACCAATCTCTTAATGTTTTATAAGGCAAAAGTTGCTGTTTGTTCTGAGATCCGTACAAAACACATAAATGCAATGTGGGCACCACGTAGAATTTTTTAATGTTAAACCTGGTGGTACGTAAAGTTACCGCTAGGCTTTAAAAGGTTAATGTTGAAAAATATGGTAGAGACAGACATGCCACAGATGAGAAATACAATACAGCCCATGGGCTTTGCATGCTGTATAACTAAGGCTACAAACAGACACTCAGAGTATGTCACACTTTCTGCATTTCCACAACAAAAATCGTTACGGGAATGCGCCCTGATGTTGCCTTACGCTTACATTGCCCGTCTTGTTGAAACTGATTTTGTTACTTGCCAAGAACGTATATTAGTTCTTTAAGTGAGACATCCCTCTTGTTCTTCACTCAAATGTATATACACTTCAAACCACCGTCACGCACAACATTTTTACAGTTCTGTATGTTACTTAGATTCTTCCTTTCAATCACGCCATTATCAGGCCTACTTGATATCAAGAGGAACAATAAAAATCTAATACTATAAATCACACTACAAGTATAGTAACTAGTGAACTACAGAATTGCGAAAATTTTGTTGTGCGTGGTGATGGCTTGAAACATAAATATAATAAGCTGGATCAGTTCAAAACAAAATATTTCTCAGAATATTTGTCGTGCAAGTATCTGACACACTTCAGTGCACTGACGACCCGTCCACTGCACGGCCTGCGCAGATGCTGGTACGCAGAGGAGGGCAGTCATTCATTTTTGTCCCGGAAGGGATATGAACACCTGCCTCTATGTCTCAGCTATTTAAGACCTTGTAGCTTTCGGTCGTTGTTACTCTCTGAGGCCGCTAGCCCCATATTACGTCACCAGTCCGGTAGTCACTGTGCTTATTATTTAATTTGTCGCGGAATCGGGCATCAAGTTCTCGCAAAATCAGTCACATTTTTTTCAGTCAGTCAGTTTGCCCAGCATTCAGTCTATCAGTCATTATGTCAGACAGTCTATCAGTTTTACAGTAATTTTATTGGGCAGCCAATCAGTCCGCTTTTCGGTCAATAAGGTAGTGAGTTATTCAGTCAGTGTGTCAGGCAGTCAGTATATGACAGTCAATCAGCTTTTAGTGAATCAGTTTGTCGACATGTAAGTCAATCAACCAATACGCAACTCATGCTTTCTGTGGGGCTGCAGTGCTTCAGATTTTCAGCCAGTTGAACTTTTAACCAGTACAGGTTGATCCTCCCTTATCCGAAATGCTTGGGACCGGAAGTGTCTCGGATTTAGGATTTTTTCGGATTTTGGAATACTTGCATGTTATAATGAGATAGTGTAACGGTAACGAAAAGTTCTTCCTGAAGATGACCCAGCAGGGTCGAAACATGTAGGAATGATACGATTGATGATAAAATTCTCTTTATACATTTGTTGGTGATCAGTGTTTTTGTATAATGAGATAGCTTGGGGTTGGGAACCAAATCTAAATGCGAAATCCATTTATGTTTCATGTACAGCTTATGAATATGTAGGTTTTATTTAGGGTATAAGAACAAACTGAGAATTGAATTTAATTACAATTTCAAACTGAGCATTGAATTTATCTACAAGTACCTAAATCTGTACAGCATTGTGTTCATCATCGTGAGAAAAAGTTTCAGGTTTTGGACGTTTTCGGATTTCGGAATTTCGGATAAGGTTATTCAACCTGTAATTTAACCCTGTCCGTACCATGTACGTGCGTATATTACAAAAGTATATATTAGCACCAAGTATAAAGTGTTTGTATATTGCGTTTTAATATTGTGTAAGAGTTGGTGATAAATGTAGATTGTTTTAGTAAGTTTGAAAGCCACTCAGCTTTTCACCAGGTACTTAGCGAATGTCAGAGAAAGGGAGAGAAACTTTACTTTAGTCATTCACTTATAAGCTTGTCATTAAGTAGTCAGGCAGAAGGTCGGTTGCTTTAGTGTGTACTAAACACTGCGGTCGAGTGTTCAACACTGTTCGGGCAATCATATTATTGTAATGTAGTTTATACGACTGTGTGGATCCCTAAGCTACGTAATTTTTGTTTCTTTCTGTCCTATTTTTTGAAAGTTAAATCTTCGCTTTTCTGGGATGGGACCGCTAGTTTGTCCCGAAACATCGGTAACTAACTACTAATCTACGCTCCGTAACATCCCAGAAGAACAAAGATTTCTTTTAGATCACGGCTGAAGCTTAAAATCGTGTATTGTGGAAGTTATTTTGTTCCTATTTTGAATATTTATAAAAGTGCCTTATTCGTAACGTGATGTTGGGGTGCCTGGGTGATGTTATTCGGTACAATAAATACACCATGAGGGCTTCGAATCCTGCCTGGAGCCTTTTCTCTTTACCGAAACGTCCGTACGGACTCCGAAGCCCCCACAGCCTCCTATTCAACGGTACAGGGGTTCTTTCCCGGGGGGGTAAAACGGCCGGAGCATGAATTTTTTCATTCACACGAAGCTGATCTTGAACGTCTTTTTAAAAGAATTTCTGAAGAAATGTGACTCATAACAAAGTAAAGCTAACGTATTGTGCTTAGATGAAGAGAAATAGGGAGGCATCAAGTAAGGAGAAAAATATACATTTTATTTTCTTTTTTAACTTAATTTAATTTTATTTTATTTTATTAACACGTCTCTTGTATAACTTCCCACTTGAGATGCAGTTCCCGGAGCTCTTGTGGCCGGCCGCGGCTGATTTTTACCCATACAAAATACCAGTCATAATTATAGACTGTGATAAAAACCAGAGGCCTGCATTGTGAGTCACTGTTGCACGCAGACCACATGTGGTGATCAGGTGTTTCTGTGTGTCCAATAAACCCAGCGGAAAGAAAGGGCGCGGGCGCATAACCGAGTTGTGCTGCGTACTGGATCCTGCATCCAGCGCAATCTGGGAATTCCCCTGTTCACTCAATATTTAAACAAGAGTCACGGTGTGAATTGGAACCTGATTCCTTCGTGTGGATGTCCTGGTCTCAATAAGACACACATTGCAGGAAACCTTCTGCTGCTTTATACCCACGTGCCTGCTCGGCTCACGAACTGTTGAACTAAAGACAGCCTCTAGCTACCTCCCCATAGCTAAATAAGTAACTGCCTCATAGCTGAAACTTGCTAATACAAAGTCTCGCAACCGGCTGTTGTTCTGAGAAACTTATGAATGTCTCCCTTGCTCGCAAACTGTTCACTTCAAATTTGTTTTGTCCTCTCGAATTCTTTCCGTATTCTTTCCAGTGACCACACTCATAGGAGTTTGTACCAAAATTTGGTAGGTTTTTCTATTTTCCCTCCATCTGAGATGTGTCATATACTTCAACACTGTAGATTTTGCTTTTCTCGAATTTTTTCTTTATTCTCTCCAGTAATCACATTCCTAGAAGTTTTTGCACCAAAATTTGGTAGGTTTTTCTATTTTCCCTCCATCTGAGATATGTCATATACTTCAACACTGTAGATTTTGCTTTTCTCGAATTTTTTCTTTATTCTCTCCAGTAATCACATTCCTAGAAGTTTTTGCACCAAAGTTGGGTAGGTTTTTCTGTTTTTCCCCATCTGAGATATGTCGTACACTTCAACACTGTAGATTTCGCTTTTCTCGAATTTTTATCGAATTCTCTGCAGTGACTACACTCCTAGAATTTCTTGCACCAAAATTCGGTATGTTTGCCTATTTACCCCCCATCTGAGACATGTCATATACTGTAAGCATATAGATTTCGTTTTCCTAACTATATTAACCCTTCATTACTTGCCCCGGTGCAGTGTACGGGCCTTTCAATATTTACGTGCTGCCGGCCTCGTTGTACCGTAAGACCCTGAATGTGTTTAAGGGTGCTATGAATATAAACTCTTCTTTTTTTAAATTTACACCACGACATCATTCAAGGGTAGATGGAATATGTATGACTGACGAATCTCTGTGTTATATGTCACAGTGTTTGAATACATTATTCACTCATCTTTGGTGTAGAGGTAGATGGTTCATTTTTCAATCAATTTTGGAAAGACTGTAGCTTATGATCTAAAACTCAGAAGCCCCGTTCAGCGGTTGATTTGCTTAGTGACATGTTACGAATGGCTCAGCAGGTACAGTGACTAGGCTACGGACTGGGCTTTCGAGGAACCGTGGTTCGATTTCTAGCGGTGGTAAGAGATTTATCTCTTCTCCAAAGGGACCATGAATAAACTTGGGTCCCAGCTAGTCTTTTATTCATTGGGGACCGGTTTTTTTTCAATAAACGTAAAGCGGCCGGAGCGTCAATCTACCACCGACCGTTTACCCCTATCTAGTGCAGGTATTAAGAATGGGTGTAGCTATACATTCACTCTTCAATATGTCTGAATGTCAAGCAAAGGTAAAGCTATTCCATTACAGGCCTAGACAGGCCCCTAGGTTTCCAGGAGGTTGAGGCTTCCAAAGTTCAAGACAGTGGACACATGAAGCCGGTAAGGTTGTCAGCCTTACGCACCGGCTGTCTTTACCCCACAGGAAATATTCCTCACACTGATTTCTTTTAGAGGCTGAGTCGACCCCAGTGCGGCTGGAAGGATAAGTCAACAAAAATTCCCAATGATACCATCGGGAGTCGAACCCGCGACTTCGTGGCTTGTAGCGCAGTACCTCAATCCCCTTAATGTCAACTAAAATGACAAATTTTTCTTTTAAGTCTACCACGTTCTAGACACATCTAACAACTTTTTCGCGGTTTCAAATGCTGCAAGATGTGGAACAGTTTCTTCAGCTTCGTATAAATGTACACCCACGATTCCTCAAAAGAGACACTTGGCATAAGGAAGAGAGAATTAATGTGGATATTTAACCCAGTTAGCGTCTAATTTTCTTACCGTGTGGCTATATAAATGCCACTGAGTACGAATAAGGAGTTACGACGAATTGCTGCTATTTAGCAGAGCGCCTGGTAGCACGGGGGGGGGGGGCAGCCCGGCTGTAAATTTAACCTACCGCAAGACCAAAGGGGGATGGAATTATGAGGTAGCAGTCTCGTTATATTCTCCTGAATTACTATCGGGGCCCGTGATTCAATTCCTTTGTAATAAAGTCCTTCATTTAACGTCAAGACAGTCTGTTCTGAAAGGTCTGATTTACGAAATAAAGTTTAATATTTGGTACAATTAAATTGTTATATTGTTTGCACAAAGTACATGAACTGTCAATGTATTTAGGAAAAGTGATATATGTCTTCTTGTCTGTCTGTCCTTCTAGGTCACATATCAGAAGATATTTAAGCGTAATAAATTTAGATGAAGACCGTTTTTGGGGTAAACACTCTTAAGTTCTATGTACAGGTGAATTTTGGTTCTTATTGGTGTATAATAAAATTTGTATGAAGATAAAACCGAACTTTATGCGTTTTCTCAAAAACCTTTGCTTTAATTATACCTACAGCTATGATTTTTACCCTGAAGATGGAAGCATCATATTTCCCACAGCCTGTGGTGTCTAACCAAAAAACTAATGGTGTCATAAAATATTACACCCGAAAAATCTTAATTCTGAAAAACCGTTTTTTTTTTTTTTGCTGTGGGGATGTAATGTTTAAATGGATGTTCAAGAAATCTGATGGTGAGGCGCGGATTGGATATACCTGGCTCAGCGTAGGAAAAATGGGAGGGTTCTTTTAAATATGATAAAAAAACTTCCGGGATCCATAAAATGCGGGGGAATTTCTCACTAGCTGAAGAAATCTTGGCTTCTCCAGAAGGACTCTGCTCCATGGATTTAGTTAGTTTATCAATCAGTTTGTTAGATTGCCTTTTTGTTTCGTGGCTTTTGTTCCGCAGGAACTGCCATCTCAAATTCTTACAAAGAAACTGAAGTGAGATTCTGCTTTCCTCATGACGGTGACAAATGAAGAAGGATAAGACAGGCGGGGCATGTAGTGCTTATGGCGGAGAGGAGAGGCGCATGCACGGATTTGGTGGAGAAATGGGAGGGAAAGAGACCACTTGGAAGACCTGGGCGTAGATGGGAGGATAATACTATAATGAATGTTCAAGAAAGAGAATTAGGGTGTGGACTTATTTGGCTCAGGTTAGGGACAAGTGACAAGCTGTTGTGAGCAGGGTGATGAACTTTCGATTTCCGTAAATTTCGAGGGATTCCTTGACTAGCTGAAGAACTGTTTGTTTCTCAAGAAGTACCCTGCTGCATGGGGTTATGTATTTAGTTATGGCGGTGTTTCTTGTGGTTTGCCCTCTTACAAGCTAAGGCACTACATAGCCTGGTAGACTTGTACCAGCACGACAGTAATGTCATGCTTCCGCCGCGACGATGATGAAATCGGCGCTCTTCTGTTATATTACGCAACGTCGAATGGTAATTGTTTACTGACAATTTGGGACAACTTACTAGTCCCGTTTACAAGGGTAAAGAATCTTCCTGAACTCTTGACGTTATCCCGAAACGTCGGTAAACCATTACAACAGGACGCTGCGTAACATCCCACAAGAACGCAGATCTCAAACACCGGTACATACGCCATCGCATCCCCAAAGACATGAACCTTGAGGAATAATGAAATTCCCTTTGATTTGTTTATGCCCCCCTATTAAATCTGAAGCTTGGATAGTCCATTCTTATAACGGACAGGCAGCGGGCTCAGGGTCGGAGAAATATGCTTCGAATACTGGCAGGAGAAAGGTGTTTTTCTCTTGAATGAATTCAGGGCGGGTCTTGGTTTCATCCAGCCTCCAGCCTAATGGTCACCGCGACCGGGACCTGAACGTGCCTATCGCCTCCACGTATTTCCATGAATAATATTTGAGTGGAGCTATACCTCACTTTCGTCATACGCCTTCATGTCATGTACAGAGAAAACATTACGTTTCACCTTTGCCTTTACCCCTATTATATCTTTCCTTTAGATTCAACATATTTTAATCCTTTGCTTTATTTATTTCCATTGCAACGCTAAGCAGTGTGCAGTTTATAGCATTTCCCCTGTTCCATACAATACCCCTCACACGCCATTGAGTTGTGTAGTGTTATAAGGGAATTATCCACTTGTTATATGAAAATATCAACACTATTGTGTTGGGAAACGCCAGCTGGGGAGAGAGGAACACTGTGCAGCTTTGCTACTGTCGAGTGTTTGCTCTGCCGCTCCACAGGACGCCAACTGACTTTCAAAACTTACCCCCCACCCCCACCCCCGGCAGTTCCTCCTCCCCGTCTCACATCGATTTCAGTCGCTCAATAACTCCGGGAAACAGGTTTAGGCTACCCGTATTACCGGAGCGAAGACATGTGACTATCGCCCATACACATCAAGTAATCTCAGGGAAGAGTAGTGCGAAAGTGTCTACTTCTCTCTAGCAAAGTAGCCAGTGGCAGAATTATTACAGTTTGGAATCTAGAAGAATTTATTGTCTTTAACAAAAGTGCCTTTTGATATGTTTGAAATAAGCTCAAGTGCTACAAAACAAAGATATGTTAATTCTATCATAATTTTTATGACTTATGGCTCCCTTTCTAACTAATTAATTCAATAATTAACTGAATAAATCATAGTGTAACTGGCTGCAGGGATCTGTGTTAGTGTCTAATTAACTTTATAACAAACTATCTAAATATCCAGCCAGCTATTTCACTAAATAAATAAATAAATACATAGATAAATAAATAACTATTCAATTAGCTAAATATACCACAAGCGTCTTCTACAAACAACAGACAATCATAAAATCCTTGAAATTTATTCACACTTTTATCAAATTGTTTTGGATGTTGCATTTACAGGTAATTAATGAGTATTATCTAAATGTGGGGTACATAAATTTTAAAAAGACTGTGATGGGTAGCCTTTGTTTTAACATAAAGCTTAAAGTAAAATTAAAGGTAATGGTAAAATTTACTCTTTGGGCGCCATTAAATCATAACAGGCTGGAAGAACAACTCCAGCTTTGCTGAACCTCGAGTCTAGACACAGGAGCGTTGTCAAATTTACGCTCCAGCTGCTTTAAACCGGGGAAAGGGATTAGGTGTTACGTGAATAGGGGAAAATGTGGGCACCAAAATTAGTGTCAGCCCAAAAGAAATCTGTTGGTCCTGCCTGGAATCGAACCACCATTCCTCGCCCATCCAGTCCGTAGCCTAGTCACTATATAGGCTACGCTATCGTGTACCCCCCAAAACGGGATTGAAATAACGTTTAATTTGGAATAAATTACTTTGCCGTGTCTTTGTCTATGTAGACATGGAATGTATTTAGTCTCATAGGCACAACTGTTGCTAAAATGTAAGAAGAGAATGAATTCAGGTGGCTATAAAGTTGGCTTATGTAGTCAGGAATGTAAGCGGGGTTGACGGAGCAGAAAATGAAATTGTGTTGTATTTAGACAATAGTTGTAATAGGCTATATGCAAAATTTAGAATCGCGAATTGATGTTCAAAGACTTAATGTACCCAGCTACTCACATAAAAGTCTCACAAATTGACTAAATAGAGTAATAATAATAAACACAATCAGACACACCACAATATATATTTATTTTGCAAAATAAATAAACACTGTGGTGTGTCTGGCCGATTTTATTACCACTGTATTTAGAATAACACACCGGTATGACCCAAATTAAGATTGAATTAACTAAATTCGTACATAAATGAGTGTCTAACGAAACCAGGGGTCTACAAATTTTCAAAGAAAAGTAGGAGACAACTCAAAAAGACAAGTGCCAGAAGAGTGAAATGAAGAAATTTCCACGCTGAGGAGCCAAAAGTATCACCGCCACAATACAAAATTTAATTTCCGGGCAACCTAGTGCCACTGGATTTGAAAACCTGAATTAAGCTACTGGATTTGAAAATCTGAATTAACCTACCAAATAACTATCCGAATAAATAAATAAATAAATAAATAAATAAATAAATAATAACATCTTAACATTTCACGTACCAGTTATATATCCATCTTAATAATTAACATTTTGGAGCCTAGAGGTTACTTTACGCAAAAACCCAGCTTAAGGTTCAAAAATTCTACATGGTGCCCACACTGCTTTTATATCTTTTTGTATGGATCTCAGAACAAACAGCATTAACTGACTGGTTTTTATAACCGAGACTGAGTGTGTTTACTGCGCGGTACGGACTGGGTCCTTATATAAAAGAGATTACTTTCCGCCTTCAAAGGTTTCACTGGATGTTTAGCTGAAAACTAGACAAATAACTGGTAATACAGAGTCAGATTAGGATGGTCTGTGACAACGCGTAGACTTGACAAAGGACATCAGCATTTAGGAGAAATATGTGCCCTCATGTTCGGGAAGGATGCGAGTGTCCTTCTGTTACAGTATACGTAAAGTTAATAACAATAAACACCACCGTACTGACGTCAAAACTCAGTCGTTTGCATGTTCGCCCCAGTCACTATATTCATAACTAGCTACCTACGTAACTTGCCTACCGGTTAACTAAAGGAAGCTAAATAAATAGCTGATTAAGTAGCTAATTAGAGAGCTAGTTTACTAATATCTAAATGGATAATTGTAGAATATATCTTTGGTTACATAACTGATAATGTAGCTAACACTCTAGCAAATTATCTGTAAATAACTATTTCTCCAATGGTGCAACAGCCCCCTAATGGGCCAGGGCCTCCTCTTTACCGAGACTTCACGATCACACTCAGACACACCACACTCGGTAGGACTCCCCTAGACTAGTGACCAGCCCAAAGAAGACGGCGCTACCTGACAAAACAAAACACTCACGAGAGACAGACGTCAATACCTCCCCGGCGCGATTCGAACCCGCAATCCCAGCAAGCGAACGCCCGCAGACGCAAGTCTTACACCGCGCAGCCACTGATATTTTAACTAATTAACTGAAAAATGTAATGAAATATCGCATGCCAATGTATAACACTCCTGCTTCTCATTCTGTAAGTCACGGTTTCAAATTTTAATCCTCAAATCGGACACTCTGATTAAAGTCTTGCTGGTTTTCCTCGGTCCCCCAAGGCAGGTTACAAAATAGGACCTCACTTTTGGCATCGCCCGCTTTCTTACACGGAATTTCTAGTTGTTTATAAATCACTATTTGAATTTTTATAGTCAGAATCTTTAACGAGTCAACACATTAATTTATTAATTCTCTTTTGCAGTTTATATCATTTGGCCTATTCAATTCATTTCAATTCAATAGGCATTTATTAACGAGCAAGCTTAATGGCACAAAGCCTGTTAAAAGCTAGCACAAAGACGCAAATAAAACAAAGACAGTACAAATACACAAACACAGAACACGAAACGGACAAAATAAAGATAATATTTAAGAAAAAAGCAATATAAAAGACGTACTGTGGCAAAAGCCTATACTCTGGAAAAAATATACATAAGTTTATTTCAAAATCTCACAGATTAGCGCAGAATCGGTTTTAAAGAAATCACAGGTTTCATAAATATATCGACGTCTGTGCACACTCGGTTAGCAGCCGAAACACATGTTTCAGACAGACAGTTTTTGCAATTAGCAGTTTTTTTAATATAAACTGACAGAAAACGTGACTAAGTATTTGTGTCCACGGTATTAAGTCTTTGTACTTTAAAGCATTGTTAAATAAACAACAAATAAATAAATAAATAAATAAGGCAACAAACAAGCTAAAATGACAGGCCTGTCTAAATCATTTATGCAGCCTTGGATCATCTGAACTTAGATCAGTTGATTGAGAAAGACGTTGCTAATTTTGACGTTCTCATGGCGGTGTTGCTGGCACGTTACAGGGTGTTTATTGGCAATGCATTCCGAAATTTCGGAGGATTTTCTTGACTTAAATTTCATTGTCAGGAAATCTAAGAAGATACTTTATATGTACTTGAATAATTAACCCTTTAAAGACGAAGCGTATCTGTTTTATATAAGGACTCAGTGCGTACCGCGCTGTAAACACTCTCCACTTCGGTTATAAAAACTAGTATCTTACTGCTGTATAAGCCAAAAGTTGCTGTTTGTTCTAAGATCCACACAGAAGATATAAATGAAGTGTCAGCACCATGTAGAATTTATGAATATTTAACCTGATGGTACGTAAAGTTACCGCTAGGATTTTAAAGGTTAAGGAACCTGCGTAGACGTAACATCGCCAATATGTACGTTCGCCAGTAGACGCGATCCTGTCTGGTGCGTTTTCACAAGTAGTTCATTGTTACAGTCTGCGCTCGTTACCTAAGTTCTGTTGAGTATCACCACTGTTATGCTGTGATACATCGTTTCTTGTGGCATCTTTCAGAAACGAAATTTACGACTGTTGACAGGGGTAAAAAGAGTGATTACCGACAGTTACTGAATTGACACATAGTGGCGCAAGAGACGATGTATGCAATAAACAAAAGAAAAATGACTTCCTATATGACGTTCAGTTATTTGTGTCAGATTTCTAGTCCAGTAACGGGTCTGTATGAAAAATAATACCGTTTTATGTTACTCGAAAAACGAGAAAAATTAAACATACTAAATAGCAAATATTTTTATCTGTTTTCATGTTACGTTGTCCCTTGTTCTCTGAACCAAATGCAAGGGACATATAAGTATCTTTTGTAGGAATTTATGAAGATAAGAGACAGAAAGAATTTGGAGCGTAGAGTAATTTCAAATTTACAAGATTTTCAATGACAAAAGTGAATAAAATATAATATATTTGTAAAGGTGAAACATATAACATGGCTGGAAGAAACAGGAATTTCATACCAAATTTTAGTAAGGGAACATTAAAGACGTGTTAGGAATTAAAATCAAAAACTTAAAAGTAAACATAATGTGTTCTGCTGCAAGGCATTGATGCACAATAGGCCTAATCTCTCGCCCGTCCACACGTAAGCAGGCGATCGCCGGTACGCAGTATACCGCAGATACACTACAAGGACGCCTACAGCTTAACTCATCGTCTTTTTATATATTTTATATCTTTTTAATATTTATATATATTTTCAGTTCTCTTTTGTGCAATCTTACTTCTTTCTGAATCCCTGATGATGATCCCATGTGGGATCGAAACATTTTCGATTGATTTACAGATATTGTAATACAGAATATACGAAAATAATAGAGTGCATTTTGTTGGGCTGAGATTTGGGCATATTAGACTTTAATAAAGGCGACAAATGACCAGCTGAGCAGACGTAATTTCCTCAGTAAGCACCTGCAATGAGGAAGTCTATTGTTAAGACGGTAGAAAATTAATTTGCCTTTCATAAGATCTTACTTAAGTAATGCCTTTTTTGTTACGTATCCCTTCCTGCGTTTATCTAATATCGCGAAAAAAGAAGCATGCGAATTCAAGGATCACAAATACACTTATTTTTTAAATCAACCTCCATGTTTCGGTTAGTTCGTTCGTATTTAGAAATACCCACCTTACACTAAAGCAGTGGGTCCCAACCTCAGGTCGCGACCCAGAGTAGGGTCGTGGAAGGTCTGACGTAGGACCGCGACAGGGTTTTATGGAGAACTCGATAATTATGGGAAAAAAATCAAAATTTGTGTCTAAATTCAAACAGAATGATCGAGACTGTTATTATTGAATCTGTGTTTATTAACCTTTTAAAGCCTAGCGGTAACGTTACGTACCACCAGGTTTAACATTCAAAAATTCTGCGTGGTGTTGACATTGCATTTATCTGTTCCGTGTGGATTTCAGAACAAACAGCAAATTTACCTTATACAGCATTAAGAGATTGGTTTTTATAACCGAAGTGGAGAGTGTTTACAGCGCGGTACGCACTGAGTCCTTATATAAAAAAGATACGCTTCTTCTTTAAAGGGTTAATTTAAACATACTGATGCAATTACATTTTAAATGACTAAATAACACACTTTGTTATTGTACGGCACAACGTAGTTGTACTTAAAGCCATAGCATTTGTACTATTTTTTTAATAAATGGCAATGTTACGTCGTGTTCAAGAAAAGGCATTAGTATTAGTTCCTTTATAGTAAATGTCACTGACTGTTGCCGTTTCCACGGTAGGGTCGCGGGTCACATACCATTTGCTGCTTTAGGGTCACACACATAGAAATCTGGAGACCGCTGGTATAGAGGAAGGTGCTGTGGACTTTGACATTTTTTAATAACAAAATAAGAATTAAGTGTAACATATCCAGATGGTTTTTTCTTCTACCGTGACTAGAGGGTGTGAAGGCCTTTGACGAACTCCCTGCATTATAAGAATCGTGTCGTTGAAGATGGCATGGGAAGTCCAAATGTAGAAAAAGGCTAATCAAAAAGTATTTGTGATCTACGGATCTATATACATTGCTGGTTGCATTACTTGATAAAATTGTGATAAGCTGTTAAAATATACTACAAAACGCATCGGAATAATTTAGTGACATTAGCTGCGATAAGGGTGACCACGTGTTCTAGTTTTGTGTCAGAACTGTACGCTTCTCTTAGATGCAGAAACAAAAGCCTGAAGTAGCGTAGCTCCACAACGACAAACTTTGCTTTGCTTAGGATAGAGACGGAGAGAGGGAGCGAGAGAAAGACTGCGCCATCATTCCCAGTGTCCGGAGTGCGATGCAATATTTATGAGGTGCTGTGCCAGGGAGCAGTACTAGTAGGGGCAACTGAGCTACAACATGGCGCCCCTTCCTGTGTCAAGACCATAACATCAAATAACTGAGAAGTGCAGATCTGTCTGTACAATGATACAAAAAGGTGGACAGGTTAGTTTGTGGTTTGTATGATATTGCCAGGGACAGTGTCAGCTGGACTATTCTTTTTATATCTTTTTCTATTTAAATTAAAAATAACGTGAAAATAAAAATGAAGGTAGTAGGCTGAAAAAATTAAAATAGTTCTATGATACAAAATGCAGAAGAGAATTTGATAGATCTGGAAGTAGATGGTGAGGAGAAATTTAAGTCTTCTGAATAATGGAGCAGGCTTGGTACACCGCATCCTTGAGTTAGAAGACGAATAAGACACGGTTACCTACACGTTACATTTTCGACTTGTAAACAAAGAGCAACTTAGCTTACAATAAGAAAAGAAACTAATGTGGAACGCTAAACAGTAAATTAAGATAACGTTTACCCAGTAATTTTCACAACTAGGAAACACACTTTGTGAGATTTGGATTTCTTACAGTAGCATTGCTACTCGCTGCCTCCCAGTACCCTATAAGTACCCTTGTTCTCCATGCCAAACACTCTACATTTTCTACACAGGCTACATATATACGTTTATTAAGATTTTCACAACAAACAGCGATTTTTCCCTACACAACTTCAACAAACTGTTTCTTTATATACGGACACAGACCGTTCTCTGTGAGGTACGAATTTAATTACAATCTAGAATAATTGAATTCTTTAAAATGTTAATAATATATGTACAGTGCAAGTCTTAACAAGCTGTTAACAGATGTAATGAAATACGCAAATGCTTGGCAGTGTTTGATCCCCTACCGGGAGCTACATAACAAAAACACTAACATCGCAACCTGTTTCTCTAAGACACACTTCTATATACAAAAGCCTAAGGCTTGAACATCTGTTGTTATTCTGCCACCATGTAACACATCATTGTTATAACTGGAGGTCAATCCTCCAGTTATAGCAATGAATGCTGAAGACCAACAACGGGACAAGAAAGAAATAATCAAATACTAATCAAACAAGACCGACAAAAAGTTACACGTAGATAGCACCACGCAAGGACAGCATCCATACCTCGAATCTAGTAGACCCAACAATCCTAAACTTATCTTTTTTTAAATTTATAAGATAAGTGTAGGATTGTTGGCTGTGAAGCGGTTCACAGATACTTATGATTCCGCTGACGTTTCAGCCTCAACCGTTGTTTGTAAAATATTAGCTTATGTTTCAACACTTCAGGCGGTTTGTCGCCGGCCTTTTACCGTGGAGGCCTGAGTTCGATCCCGGGCCAGTCCATGTGGGATTTGTGGTGGGCAAAGTGGCACTGGGACAGATTTTTTTTCAAGTAATTCTGTTTCTCCTGTCAGTTTCATTCCACCGGTGCTCAATCACACGGAAAAACGAAAAAAAACTAATCATCTTCATCACAGGGTTGCACAATAAGCCTCAAGGCTGCGGTGCGTCTGTAGTATTTGCAGCGGGGGGCCTTCACCACAAAAAAAGTTTCAACGCCGTAAATTGTATCAAGTTTCATTTCTCGAATGATCCAAGTTCGTGTCGTGTATATTTATTGAAATTTTGACATGGCATTATTCCTCAAAAACTATGACGTATAATGATCAATGGAAAATTTATATCTGTAGAATTTATAGCTACAAATGCAGACTGCCTTACTTTCCCCTGAAAGTAATACGCTTTGCAGTAATTTTGATATTAGTCCCCATTACACTCCCAGAGCCGATCCCAGTGGCAGCGCGGTCTAGGGCGTGGGCCTTCGGCCGAGCGCTTGAGCGGATCGTGGGTTCGACTCTCACCGGGGGCATGGACGTTTGTCTCTTTTGAGTGTTCTGTGTTGTCAGGTAGATGTCTCTGCGACGGACTGATCACTCGTCCAGAGGAGTCCTACCGACTGTGGTGTGTCTGAGTGTGATTGTGAAGCCTCGATTATGAGGAGGCCTAAGCCCACAGTAGGGTTGTTGAGCCACAAACAAAAAAAACAAAAAACAAACAAAAAAACACTCCTAGAATTTCCAAGTGGCTTCTTAAATTCGGGTTCACGTTGCAAAATCTATAAGTATTTCTTGTCTCCTCGTTCCGTGTTAATGTACTCCTATATATTTCTTCTCCACAACGGTTAACAGCCTTCTTCGATATGTTACTCGTAGTAATGAAAAGGTTTCTCCCATAATACTATATTATGTCTTTGAACGTTTCGGTTAATCTTATGTTCCTCAAATTTGACAGGTGTGTTATGCAAGGCAGACATATTGTATAACATTATTGAAGACCCACTACAAGATCAAAGCTTTCTTTCTCTTTCGTAACCGATTAAAAGGGAGTATATTTGCGATTGTATGTAATAAAGTGTTTGATCAAGATAAGAAATTCATTGAATGATGGATTGTAACCACAGCATTGAAAGTTGCAAATCGATAGTGGACGATTGTTGCGAGAATAGCAAGAAATGGGTTTGAAATTCGAAGGAAAGGGGGGGGGGTTAAAGTATGTAGGAGGGGAGAGGGAGTGAGAAGAGGTTTAAAACCAGCGCTCATACATAATAGAGTGCCCGTAAGCGTCGTGCAGTGCAGCCATGCGCAAGAAGTTTGAAGCAATTTGAAGACGTGGCCAAGATTTCCTGACCTAAATTATGGTTCACTTCGCTATGGCTTTTATATTTCCGAACAGATAACAATCTAATGCGTCTCTGTTTCCAAGAACAGCAAATAAAGGGGTACAGGAGGAGATGCGTTCAGTTGTGCACCTTGTAGACATCGCCAGTGCAGGGAAATGTGTAGGTTGATTCCATTGTTAACCGGCTTTACAATCTGCCTTCCGTGTAAAAGGCTGGAAGTTTTTAGTGCTAGGATAGACGCGGTGACAAACAGAAAGGACATTATTGGAGTTGTCGTCAGGGGTTATCGTATATTCCAATCTACAGACAGTTAATTTGGGGCATGCGTGGTGCAGTTGGTTGAGGCACTGCGCTACAAACCTGAAGGTTGCGGGTTCGATTCCTGATGGTGTTATTTGAATTTTTCATTGACATAATCCTTCCGGCCGCATTATAACTCTGGGGTCGACTCAACCTTTAACAGAAATGAGCACCAGGAATATTTCCTGGGGGGATAAAGGCGGCCACTGTTTAGGGCTGACAACCTGACCACTTTCGTGTGCCGATTGTCTTGAAATCTGGGAGCCTGGAAACTTCAGGGCCTGTCCAGGCCTGTAATGGGATTGCTTTGCATTTTTGCCTCTATACACAGTTAATTTAATGACTGATCAGTCAGTCTAGGATCTTTTGCTTCTTAACTGTACTGGATACACGCAATTCTTCCCTTGCCAAGTTCTATAAACTTACGGGATGAAGAAGGTTTAAAAGCGTATGGCCCGTAGCACACACACAGGAGAAAAATTAAACCCCCTCTTTAATTTAAGCTTACTAAGTTATCCTTACTGCAAACTTTGTTGAAAGTGAATCACTAAGGAACATAAATCTAAGTTCTTATGTTGAATTTGTATATAAAAATCTATCCAATATATAATATTTGGCGTGACATGGCATTATACATTTATACTTGTACTCTACACCCTCTATTAACTCAACTACCTTGTAAAAGGTAGGCCGGAATAGCTCAGGGGGTATAACAACTCGCTACGGGTTGGAGGGTCCGGGAATCGAATCCCGGTGTGGTCGAGATTTTCCGCACCTTTTCAGACTGGTACTGCGGCCCACCCAGCCTCCTCTACAGTGGGTACGGTGGTCATTCCCCGGAGCAAAGCAGCCGGGGAGTGATGTCAACCAGCCACCCTAACCTAGCGCTAAGTTTAAAGAAAGTGTCTACTTCCCCTCTGGCCCTTCATTGCCTGTCTAGGGTGAAACTGAACTTTACCTTGCAGACCAGGTAAAAAATTTATTACAAATTTTAATCCTTTGGAAAGTAGACTAGAACACACCTTTTCAGCGCAAGTAAAACGAGAACTCATTGCAAGATATGAGGTTATCACAGCACTAACTGCAAAGTCACATACGCTCCGGAACTTAAAGATGTGGTGTCTGCTAAAAAATTCACCGAATTTGTAAACCTCCAATTATTTATGGCTTATTATTCCTTACTTTTTCCGTCAATTCTCATTAATAATTCCTATTTTTAAGAGTTATTAATAATATGAAAATTTTTTATGTCTTTTCGTCGTCGGCTAGAAAACTTCGTTTAGATGAAACAAACAACATTATCTTTAAAACGTTCAAACGTTTGAAACAACGTCTGGGATTAGACCCGGAGTGCTGGTAGGGTTGTGGGGCGGAGGGGGACTGGGGGTTGTGGGGAGCGGCAGTGAATTAGCGACTGTGAGAAACAGCAGCCTTACTTAATTCCTGCTGCGTCCTGCCATTAGATCGACGTTAGACTGGAAACATCCTACAGCAAGCAATGTGCAACACTGCATCAAGTTCTGCTTGAAACGGTTACGGCGTCACTTGCCGTTAAACTAGTGTCTCAACTTATATTTTCGCACATAAAATGTAGAATTTTAATACGAAGAGAAGGTAGAAATGTGGAAATAAATTGATGATTTTGTAACTTTTACGTATATGAAGTTACAACCTAACTCAGTATTGAAATGATCTGATCACATGACGGCCAATTTGTACTTTAATATGCACAGAACAGGGGTGGCCAGCAATAATTTGATCATACGACGGCCAATTTGTACAATAATATGCAGAGAACAAAGGTGGCCAGCAATAATTTGATCATACGACGGCCAATTTGTACGTTAATATGCACAGAACAGGGGTGGCCAGCAATAATTTGATCATACGACAGCCAATTTGTACCTTAATCTGCACAGAACAGGGGTGGCCAGCAATAATTTTATCATACGATGGCCAATTTGTACTTTAATATGCACGGAGCAGGGGTTGCCAACAATAATTTGATCACATGATGGCCAGCTTGTACTTTAATATGCAGTAACAGGGGGTGGCCAGCAATAATTTGATATGACGACCAATTTATACTTTAAGATGCACGGAACGGGGATGGCCGGCAACAATTTGATCACATGACGGCCAATGTATACTTTAATATGCAAGAACAGGGGTGGCCAACAATAATTTGATCGTAAGACGGCCAATTTTTACAATAATATGCACAGAACAGGAGTGGCCAGCAATAATTGCATTATACGACAGCCAATGTGTACTTTAATATACACGGAACTGGGGTGGCCAGCAACAAGTTGATCAGTGACAACCAACTTGTGCTTTAATATGCAGTTACAGGGGGTGGCCAGCCATAATTTGATCATATGACAGTCAATCTGTACTTTAAAATGCACGGAACAGGGGTGGCCAGCAACAATTTTATCACATGACGATCAATTTGTAATTTAATATACACGGAAGAGGGGTAATCACCAATAATTTGATCACATGACAGCCAATTTTTTACTTTAACATGCACAGAACAGGTGTGGCCAGCTAGACAAGCTTCAGGAGCCGCAATTTATTAGGCAACTTACGCATGAAGCGTGCCTTTATGTATCAAGTCAAGGTACGGTAGCAACACTACACACAGCTTCAGTGAACACAGCCAGCGCTTTCTGTTAGCGACAGTATTATCTATTCCTTGCTGGGGAATCCATTAATATATTAACAAAATAAAATATTTTTCCCTTATTTGATGGCTTTTTATTCCTTTTCATCCAAATAAAATAGGTTATGTTCAGGTAGTTATGAGTCTCCTTTCTTTAGAATGTCTTCCTAAACGCCTCAGCCTTCTGTGTGTATAACCCACCTGAATATTATTTTGAAGAGTGCCCTGAATTGTACAAAAATTTGGGACTGATATGCATTGTTTTTATTTATTTTTGCTTAACTCGTGAAATAACACTGCCCTTAAGAAGAACTTTTACAAAAATATTTCTTACATTGTAAGCAGCCAGCAACGGATATTGTGAAAGGTTTACCTATACTAGTTGTTGCAAATTTCCTCTACAAAATTAGTAAAACATAATACTATTTTGGGGGAAATAAGAAAAAGTTAAATTATTACAAACAAAATTTAAATTAATGTAACTTAGAATTCCAAAAATTATTACAACTACCTTACGTGTTATTGATTTTGGTGGTCACACAAGTGACAAATCTGAATTTTAAACTATACTATTCCATACACAAAATACTGGTTCTTATTTTGGATAATATATAAAAACTATAGTAAATTTGTTTTAAAATGAACACTTAAAATACCCCTTAGGATATCTACAGCAGCTAAAATCTTATTAAGTTTGAACTCCACTGCAGAGTGATACTTGATAGAGTCACTAGGCCTGCCAGTATCATGTGTGATCACGTAACTCTATATTCACTTCCTTGACTGCCTGACATGGGGACTGACTTCTTTTTTTTTCTGACTTTGTCATTGATACAGCAAATGATTTTTATTCCCTGTAGACTAAGACAATTTGTGTTGCTGTGATGATAATAACATTGTAAGAACTTCTGCGCTGAATTAAATGACGTATGTAAATCAATTTCGACCAAGAATGAAGATTGCTGGTTTTGATTTTAGGAGCCGCGTGTACATCTTGCGAATTCTTATCCTTCATTTAACTAGAATTGTGTTCAGTTTAGAGGCACATAAGCCCGCTTTAGGGATAATCCATTCTTTAAAGACTGATAAAAATATAGTCTACATTTAAGCATTCAGTCCGTACCGCGCAGTAAACACACTCCGATTCGGTTATAAAAACCAGTCAGTTAATGCTGTAGAGGGAAATAATCGCTGTTTGTTCTGAGATCCATACAAAACACATAAATACACTGTGTGGGCAGAACGTGGCAGTTAAAGACCCAGCCCGTACCGCGCTGTAAACACACTCCCGCTAGGTTATAAAAACCAATCAGTAAATGCTGTATAGGGAAAGGATCGCTGTTTGTTCTAAGATCCACACAAAACACATAAATACACTGTGTGAGCAGATGAGCTTTCGAATGTTAAACCTGATAGTGCATAAAATGGCTGCTAGGCTTTAAAAGGTTAGTGAAGAGTTTAGATACTGCATTCCGTGAATAAGTACACCAGACTATTTTAACTTATACCTTGTTAAATATGCACTTGTGGAAAAATATTTTAAACTAAAGTAACAGTATTTAATGGAGTTTATAATTTGTTTTGTTCTGTCTCGTTTTTGTTTTACGTAAGATATCAAATGAATAGATTATCGAAGTATTTATCACTAACGCAGTTTTTTCAGCCGTTTTCCCTCTCCCGCCACATGAGCAATCCGTTTTCTTTTAAGACATCTTCTTATTTCTTAAATTAATTTTTTTCCCCAGGGTCGCGGCAGCCCCTAGTGGGCCTAGGTTCCCTCATTTTCGAGGCTTCGCGATCACACTCAGACACACCACACTCGGTAGGACTCCTCTGGACGAGTGATCAGCCCGTCGCAGGGACCTCTACATGACAACACACAACACTCACAAGAGACAGACGTCCATGCCCTCGGCGGGATTCGAAACCGCAATCCCAGCAAGCAAGCGGCCGCAGACTCACACCTTAGTCACTGGCTTGGGAAAATTTAATTTGTAATGATCACAAGTTTCTTAACCTTTTAAAGCCTAGAGGTAACTTCACATACGACCAGGTTTAACATTAAAATATTCTACGTCGTGCCCACATTGCGTTTATGTCTTTTGTACGGATCTCAGAACAAACAGCAATTTTTGCCTTACAAAACATTAAGAGACTGGTTTTTATAACCGAAGTGGAGAGTGTTTACAGCGCGGTACGCACTGAGTCCTTATATAAAACAGATACGCTTCGTCTTTAAAGGGTTAAATAACATACGTGATTCTTGTGGTATATCCTCAATTCTCTTGCCAAGTATCGAAGTGCAAATGTGTACGGGTTTCAGGAACCATGTAGATTTATGTCATTTGACTGCGATGAGTATAAATTGATTGCGTTGATGAAATGTTCAATCCTCCCACTTAACGACCACGACATATAATTAGGCAATACAAATCAAGAGTTTGGTGTATTGGTTTAAAGGACTCTTGTTAATTAGCAAGCACAGTAAGGGCATTACCTAACACTGGCACGTGACAGTCCCGTTGCGATTACCGATTTGTTTGCAAGCTGGTGTATAAACACTGGCGTGAGCAGTGAGGAGTAGCCTACATGATCTATTGATTGATTTGACTCCAGTTTGTTGCCTGGTCTAGAAGCTGCGTATTAGTAATTTTATCATCGTGACAATGCAGATTATATTTATATATTATTATTATTATTATTATTATTATTATTATTATTTACTCTTTCATCCCTGAAACATTTTCATCAGCTACAGGAATCACTTTGGCTCAGATTCAAACAGCTTCTTCCAACAAAGCACGTATTCATGACACAGCCGTGTGTCAATACTTTCATCCATCCTTCCACTTAACCGTCTATCAATAAAAGCATTGTTCTACCTATCAAACTTTCCGTCAGTCAATCTAATCATCTTAACATCCTTTCACTTATACGTCTGCAAATCTGAACACTAATTTTTATATTCCTCAACTCATTCTAATATGCTATTTTATTGAATTTATTCCTTATTACAATATTCGTGGAACTGCTAAAGTTTTGACACACGGATGTCACCGTGCAGAGTCCCCTCTACATACAATCCTTATTTTAATATTTATTTTAATTTATTTTCCAATTTACGCCATATTTATCTAATATATTCCTGATATTTTGTCACGTTTTTTGTATAATTTATTACCTTTTTTTACTTTAATTTATTTTTCATATCTAGCAATTTTTGAAGCAAGAATTCCATTCCCAGTTCCCTGTTTCTGCACTGCCCAACAATATAGCCTACATTAATCGAATTTTATGGATTCATGTTCCTTCCTCGCTATGTTTCAAACACAAACTGTGAACCTCAGGATGACCTGAAAGAGGTCGAAACATGCATTGCAGTAAAATAGGGAAAATTTAGTTGTGTTTGGACTGATTTTGACTTGATTTATAATATTGCACCGAATACGGGGGCACTGATCTATAAATTGAAACATTTAATTTGTAAAATTACTAAGTATTGAAGCCGGTTCCAGTGGCCGCGCGGTCTAAGGTGTAGGTCTGCGGCCGAGCGCTTGCTGGAATCGTGGGTTCGAATCGCACCGGGGGCATGGATGTTTGTCTTCTACAATGTTTGTGTTGTCAGGTAGAGGTCTCTGCGACGGGCCGATCCCTTACCCAGAGGTGCCTTAGCGACTGTGGTATGTGCTTGTGTGTGATCAAATGAAATCACAAAACCCTTGACACCTGCTGTGAACAAGTAGGTAGAAGAGGGAAGGACTAAGAAAGAAGAGTAAGTATTAAGTGACCTACATTGTGACGTGAAGACCAGGAGTTGCACATTATGGTTGCGTCCTCGAGAATTCGGCTCTGCAATGAAAGAAGGGGAATGCCAATAAAATAATGAGTGAAGACGCCAAAAAGGCGTTTACATAGTAACGCGTCATATTAACACTGCCATAGCCGACCACAGAAATGAATATATTTCAGCTGCCTCCAACATATTCCTAATTCGAAAGGCGACGGACGGCCAAAACGCGGAATAAATCTTATGGGAGGTGACGTCATGTCTTTGGGTAATAGCCGACGTTAAAATGATCATAGTGCTTTTACCTTTAGGGTCAAGCCGGCCAAGACATGTTTTTATATCCGCTACTCTAGTTGGGGTTTTAAATTTACAGGAGCTTTAAGCGCATTCGTGTCCGTACCGTACACCGCAGTCTGTGACGAAGGGCTACGCTCCTCTTATTACGTTAGCCAAAACGTTTATTGCACATAACAGAATTACACACAAAAAGTTAATTTTTGCCAATTTATTCCTGTCACATTGCGTGCAGGTAAGAATTGGGTCAGTTATTTTTGTTATATTAAATATTTGTTATAACAAATGTGTTTGAAACGTAGTTGAAGATTTTATTGTTGTTGCCAGCCTATGTTTCACACAGTGACGTAAAGAGCTATAAATACTTGCTTATGTTTATTCTTTTGCAATTCTTGAATTTTCTAAGGTGGAGTTGAATTTGCCCGACAAATGCTGCGGAAGCACTCAATGCCAAATTTAATTCATATCTTTTGGGCGTTCTGAATGACAACACACATAAGTGGATAGACACAAACAGACGCGAAACGTCCTCCTGGACTCATTTTATTTAACTTGTACAAGAAACACAGAGAGTAAATATATGTCTAATTGGAATTAGGTTTTTTATTTCAATTTAATTTTATTCTGTTTCTGTTGGACAGTTACACTTATTTGATAACGGGCCCAATAAATCAATTTAGGCTATGCTTTTATGCACTTTAACTTTTTAAAGCCTAGCGGTAACTTTACATACCACCAGGTTTAACATTAAAAATCCTACGTGGTGCCCACATTGCGTTTATGTGTTTTGTACGGATCTCAGAACAAACAGCAACTTTTGCCTTATAAAACATTAAGAGATTGGTTTTTATAACCGAAGTGGAGAGTGTTACAGCGCGGTACGCACAGAGTCCTTATATAAAACAGATACGCTTCGTCTTTAAAGGGTTAATTAATTTCTTAATACTGATTATATGTTATCAACTGTGGCGTGAGTGACTTTATCAGCCCTGTTAATTTTTTTTGCATGGCTCGACAGCCCCTAGTGTGCCAGGGCCTCCTCATTATCGAGGCTTCACGATCACACTCAGACACACCACACTCGGTAGGACTCCTCTGGACGAGTGATCAGCCCGACGCAGAGACCTCTACCTGACAGCACACAATATTCACAACAGCTATCCATGCAAATGGCGGGATTCGAACCCACAATCCCAGCAAGCGAACGGCCGCAGACCCACACGTTAAACCGCGCGGCCTGTAGGATTGACGCCCTGTTGATTAGATACGTCAACAAGAGATCCATGTGTAAAATAAATAAATTGTTATTCAGAAGAATTCGCGAAGGTTCTTGTGCGCTGTAGATAACAGTGGAGATGTAAGAGACGGCCTGTAAATACTTTTATACAAAATATTTGATTTTTCTGATAATGCTGTTATGAAATTTATTTCCATAAGCCAAGTATCTTACACAAAAATATTTCTCATGGTAGTTACTTATGTAACCTTTTCATGAAGCCGAAGTTTAGGAAAGGTCGATCCAGTGTCTTGACCAGTCATTACCGACCTACGTAAGAAAGAAATTTTCCTGTTAGTCCAGCAATCAGAAAAACAACTTTTAACAAGTTTCCCGAAGACGTTTTAAAGTCACCTTTCAGTCGACTGTCGTGACCCCGGAAATATCTTCACTTAATATTGACCTTCATTTGCATATTTTAAGAGAGCGGCGAAGCGTACTTCGTTCGAAGCGTAGGTCTTTCCAAATGAACTACGTATTTGTGACAAGCCTAGGCGCGGGGGTTGTTAATGGTCACTCAGTCGATATGTAAATAAAGAGAACAGTCATATGACACACAACCGGGGTTCCGTTAAAACGATTTTGTAGGACAAAATAATAAATTTGCTTTTTGGGCCTTAACACAAGGGATGAACCTTAATCTTGAGTACTTGACATCGAAGAGATGAGCAAAATATTGTGACGTAAGACATCTTTGATAACATCAACAAACATTGAATGGGCGTGACATGTGGCATTCTTATGGGGGGGGGGGGGCGGACATAGATATACATACTGCATTATGATATGAAGGGAAGTAAACACTTGAAAGACCTAGGTGTAGATAGGAAGGTAAAGCATATTAGAATTTTCTCTGTCCACTCCATGAAGGCATATAAGGAGAAGAGAGGTATAGCTCAATTTATTCCTAACCTCAGTGTTAGATGAAGATGAGTGATCACATTTACCCCCCGTCCGCCCATTTACCCCCCCCTCCCCCGAAATAACCCCGATACCTATTGAATAGGAAGTTCAGTGGGCTCCACATTTGATCTGGACGTTTTTGAGTTGATAAAAATTTATTTCCCCTACTGGGATTCGAACTCCAGACTATCCAACCAGTAGTACAGTCGGTAGACCGACTAGGACACGTCACCTCGTAGATGGTAAGATAATATTAAATAGATTAAAAATATGGTGTGAAGAGTGGAATGTATGAGGGTGCTTCAGTGGAGGGGCTGTCGGTGGGTTCTTGTGAACACGCTAACGAACTTGACAGTTTTATAAAATCCGAGGGGTTTTTTTTTTGACCAGATGGTTTACTGTAACATTTTCAAGAATGATCCTGTTCAATGGATGTAGTTAGCAAATTAGATAGCTAGTCAGTTAATTACTTTTTTATGTGGCAAAATATTCACAGTTGCTGAATTATCTGAAATCAAATTTAACATGCTCACATCTTGGGCCATGTTCTGTAAAGATTAATTCTTTTACGAAAATCTACAGATTTTAATTTGGGCTTAGTAATTTGTATAGATTACCTTTTGGGTCTGTATTTCAAGTACGCATAAATTGGTCTCACGCCCACTATTTGTCATGGGGCCCGCCCGAAGTATGTGGGCTCCTCAGGAAAGCTAACAATTTGACGCACCCTAAAACTAATATTATTTAAACTTCCTCGGTCTAGAAGAGGGCTGGCAAATTTTTGACCATGCGTGTCAAGTTGCAGAAATTTTTCGGATAAATTCTTCGGCGTAAGGAAATCTGAGTTTACTAGCGCCCTATTTCGGATTATTCCAGTGAGGTTTCAGCGCCCCTTATAGATTGGTGCCCCGGGCAGCTACCAGGCTAGCCCGCTCCTTGTTCCGGGGCTGCTGCGTCAGGTTATTCATTTTTCGCAAAGAAATCGAAGGTCACACAACACGGGCTTAAGGAGGCTACATAAGTTTAACGTTTCTACGCATGTGTCAGTTTAGCTGGACACACACACACACACGCGCGCGCGCGCGCACACACATGCACACGCACGCACACACGCGGATATAATAACACACGCTAGGATGTCATAAACCTGTCTTCCCACATAAGTGTTTCTTATATTATTCTATAAAGACGTATAAAGACGATAGAGTGCTGTGTTTAAAAGGTACTTTATTGAAATAAATATGGCATAATGATTCAGGACAACAATTTTCGCTGTAACCCAGGTCGCACGCAAGCACATTACGTATCGGTGCGTGCTGCCTTCGCATCTGGTTTCGTTCTCATATCCACTCAGCGGACCCCCACCCACTCCTCTGGCCCGTCCCGCTCCGGCCCCTTCCCTTCCCTGAATGAGTCGTTATTTCTTTCCTAATACGCTCGCATTTTACCCTAAGGAAGCTTGTATAATTTCTACCAAACTGTGCCTAGGTTTATTTCCACTTATAAGACGGTTCATGACAAAACGTATATAACATTGTGTAGTACTTGGTTTTAAATTTACGGACTAAGGTTAACCTGAGTTAAACATTCAGTTCGTACCGCGCAGTAAACACTCCGTCTCGGTTATAGAAACCAGTCAGTTAATGCTGTATAGGGAAATAATCGCTGTTTGTTCTGAGATCCACACAAAAACATAAACACACTGTGTGGGCAGAACGTAGAAATTGTGAATATTAAACCCGGTAGTACATATAGCAACCACTGGGCTTTAGAGGGTTAATATTTTACAACTTTTAGGTTGCGGTGGTGCAGTTGGTTGAGGCTCTGCGCTACAATCCTGAAGGTCAGGGATTCGATTCCCGATGGGGTAACTGGGATTTTTCATTGAATTAATCCTTCCTATCACATTATGTCCCTGAGGTCGACTCAGGCTTTGACAGAAATGAGTACCTGGTGGGAAAAGGGCGCCGCTGTGTAAAGTTGGCAACCTTACCATCTTCATGTGTCTATTGTGTAGAGATTCTTGGAGCCTCAACCTCCTACAGCCCTCAATGTCCCTCTAGGCCTGTACAGGGTGGTTTTACCTGTGCCTCACAAAAGTACAGAAAGCATGTTATAGTAGCCCTACCCTATTTGCACTCCCATTTGACATTCTTAACGTTTTCTGTGATAGACAACTTACAGAACGCATCCAAGAGACCTAACATTAGCTGACCGGTAAAGGGGGACGGGAGAGGAGGGAGTGGATGGTTCAGTGTTCGTCTTGTTTCTGTGTGTCATACTGCAGTAACAGAGTGGTTGGAGAGTCACAAAATGCGAACCGGTTTTGTAAGAGGTAGCTGCATGCATAATGCAAGATCAGAGTAATACAAATGCGTGTGGCAGTTCTGAATGGAACACGCAGTTTCTCTTATAAGATAAAGCGTAAATATGTGACTTTTCTTCAAAGCGCCGCTTGCTAATTACAGTCTTAAACAGTGTGTGTCTTCAGCAACACGTGTTACGCTACAGCGTGTGTCTTCAACAACACGTGTTACCCTACAACGTGTGTCTTCAGCAACACGTGTTACCCTACAGCTTGTGTCTTCAACAACACGTGTTACCCTACAGCATGCGTCAACAACACGTGTTACCCTACAGCGTGTGTCTTCAGCAACACATGTTACCCTACAATAACATAGAAGCCTACATTTTGCTAAGCTCTCCCATTTTTAGTAAGGTAATTTTTTCGCGTGTCTTATAAAATAAGACAATTTCTACGAACTCATTTTCCTTTCATTTCGTGCCGACAAAAAGAAACGTCGTAACTCGGCGAATTCAGATGGAAATCACGTAGAAACCGGCCATGAGAGTTGTAGTAACTTTACCTTCAACTTTAAAATATTCTGACGTCCTGTGTTTTAATAAAAGCGAACGGAATTTTTGACTTCGTCGGCTAAGAAACTCGAAACGTTTCGGAGAATTAACCTATCTCCTTCTTCAGGATAAAAGGCAAAACAGGTTTAGTGAGAAATTTTATGTATCTTTATCTCTTCAATGATACTATGTTTAAATTCCAACTGCTGTACAGGACGGAGGGGTTTTTAATTTATGGTATCCTTAAATGCTTTCACGAACACACGGCGTACGGAGGCAAGTATGGAAGGGTTGAAATGGCCCACCAGGTTTGGTGTCTAAACTGGAGACAGAGAGATGTGTACTTTACGAAACGTCTTCGATTTTAAGCATGACAAAACAGTGTCCAAAATATCATGTCTAGAATCTTCCGTGCTTGGAAAATGTACAGATTATCAGATCTCATTTTATTGTCTAAAAACCTTTCTCTTATTTTCCGTGAGTGTGTGACTGATAATGCGAAAATGCAAGATTGTGAAGAAATTTGTGCGGTGATCTTCAGCAACACGGTTGCATTTCTGAGAACAAGGAAGACTCGACGCATCTTGTGATAGACGCTGGGGGCGTCGGTGAGTTGAAACAATTATTATTTTTTACGCAATGTAGCGCCTTTATTTATATACTCTGTACAACGCCTGTTATGCTACAGGGCAAGCACTGCTACAAGTAGCTGTCTGTGTGTTCAGTTCTCCTTGGAATCAATACGTGAATTAATGGAGGATAATAGCGTCATTACCAACACAACACAGAGTACGTAATATGCGAAATCTTATTTGTTCTGTTAAATTACGAGTATTTACATTTTAATTAATTAATATTTACAAATGTGATCGAAGTAACAAACGTTTTAAAATACTTATTTAAAATCAGACGCAGATGGAAAAATAAAGGCAGTAGACAGCGGCCCTTGTTGAAGGCTATGTTGGGGTAACAGAAGAAGGTGGGAGAATTTTTTGGGGGGAAGAGGCAAGTATGTAATGGTAGAGCAATTACAGTAGTGTAGTAGTGTGATCAGCAAAACGAGAGAGTATATTGATTTACGTAAGCACTGTATACAAGCTATTTAAGGCATCTATGTTCAGCAGTAACATAGTGTTACGGGGGCACATGTTGATCTAAAGAACAAATCGTGACGAAGTAAAAAATTTTCAAACATTTAGTTTTGTCTAAAGATTTTACTGAGCTTCTAATCTAAATAGTACACATTTTTGCTATATCATGGTTCCGTAAAAATTTCCGGAATTATAATTAAAAAAATTAAGACATAACTTTATTTCAAACACTTCCTTAGTCATGGTACAATTACTATTGCCCTTTCGTTGAACAGTAAAATTTTGTGCACCCTAAAGGCATCTGTGTTATATTTAACAACAATGTTCTAAATATCTTAATTTTTAATGTACTGCTGACAGAGTGTAAGACACAGCATATGATATCCATATTATTTAATTCTTGTTAAAAGTAATATTTACCACAAATCACATCACTTAGGGATTCAGGCTTCCTTTATTGTGATGCAGCCTCGAATACTCACTCTTTATTTTCAAAAGAGTACACAGGATGTTAATGCTTCCACAAAGAGACTATACACGCTCGACACATCACAATCTTCGTATGATCGCTGTCTGTCTACAGGAAAATAACTTATATACATTTTGTAGGAAACCTTCAATATTGTACGACACATTCGGAAGCTGCGGTAAAAAAGAACACAAATAAAAATTACTGCACGTTCCGGGAATCGAAACGCAAGACTCGTTCGTAGACAGTAACTTAATTTAACGAGATGTTGCAACGTGCCAAATGTTCTGCACATTTTTTATTACTATTTTTGGACTTTTAAGTACTTTGAAATGAATTTCGTTTTGTTTAGTTTTGCAGCAAGTCTGCTGGAAATCTGAGAAATATTGAATTTCTTTAGAATGTTGATAGGGATAAGTGTGGGCCATTGTGAGTATGGAGATTACCAAGTGGTGAACCCCTACAACACTACTCAGTGCAAAAGTCCACAAAGAGCCAATCATTTGACGGAAAAGAGCCGTGAAACGTGAACATTTCGTCTGCAATTATCAGTACGTTTCTATAAATATAAGATGATTTATTGATTAGTTCAGCGACCAACAGCTGAAGAAGACTCAGAGAATTTTTTGATTTACAGACGACACCAGCTGCATTGAGAAGTATGTTTTTATTATGGATTAGAAATCTTAAATGTTATTTTCTGAACTTAATTTACCACATATGAAGTACACAATCCTCTATTAAGCTACCAGTTTTATAAAATCTCCTCATTTTATTTTTTGTATAAACAGTATTATCCCGTTAAAACTTTAATACTAGGCTCCCTGATATTTGTTCTCACAAACTGCTTTTTCTGGAAAACAGAGGTTTCTTTCCTAACTTTACACACTAGTAGATGTTTTTTTCTTTCACAGACTATACGCCATGTAGTTACTTAACTCAGTGTAACACTACGGGTGCTAAATAATTAGCTATTCCTTTGAGGGAAGAAGGCCATGGGAGATGTATTCTTATGCACCAGGATATAACGAGTATTGCATTATCTATGTGAAAACACAGCTCAGTACTTACAAAGAGAATTCATGATAACAATTGTAACACTAGAGTAACAGAATTTTGATAAAGGAGATCCGCTTAAAAACAATGGTTTGTGTACCTGGGGAAGGGGACAAGTTTACATACTCAGATATATGACTTGGGGAAAAACAATTCACACCCATGTATGGTTTTGTCATTTACCTGAACCTATGTTATGGAAGGTTTGCTTGGCTCTGTCCATATGCTTGCAATTTTCTTTGCACTTTTTAAATCCTTTCCATTTATTCATCCTCAACTTTCCGATGGAAATACAAGGCTTCAAGCAAAGGCAGCCAGTGTACTTAATATTTTAAACAAGCAATCGTTGAGAGATAAAAGGGGGTAATATTCCAGGTAGCTGTTTAGATATGCAGCCAACGATTTTCACCGTAAAATTCTGTTCTGTAAGCCATATTACGTAACTCAAAGAATTTTTGTCTATTTTTGTGATTTTACGTAGAGTATATGGCCTTCTGCATCATTGTTGTGAATTAACTAAAACATAGAGCTTCCTTCCTCATTTTTAGGCCCCTTCGCAAAAATTCCAAAAGCGACTATTAACTTCATCATGTCTGTCCTTCCGTCCGTCCGCCTGCCCCCATGGAAAAATTCCACTCCATCTGGACAGATTTTCTTGAAATTTAATATCTGAGTGTTTTTTTTCCGAAAATCTCTAGAGGAAATCCAATTTTAAGTAAAATCTGACAAGAATAACGGGAAGTTTACATGAAGATATATGTACGTATATGATAATATCTTGCTTAACTCTTCTTAGAATAGGAAATGTTTCAGACAAATTTGTGGGGAAAATCAAAGCACACACTTTATGTTCAGTAACTTCTTCCAGAAATTTTACCGTTTATGAAACAATGTGGAAAACTAATGGTACAGCTATAAAGGCCATAAACGTCTGTGTAATATGGCGCAGAAAAGGTGCATGAACGCAGACACCCGCTCATAATATTCAGTAATTACTGGTTTTCCACAACAACAATTGTTACGCGAAGGAGCGTCAATGTGACGCTATAGGTGCATTGCATATCTTGTGAATTATCTACAGCGTGCGACCTTCTGCCCCATTGTTGTGATTTAAGCGGAACGTAGACTTTCTCTGCCCCATTGTTGTGATTTAAACGGAACGTAGACTTTCTCTGCCTCATTGTTGTGATTTAAACGGAACGTAGACATTCTGTGCCTCATTTTTGTGATTTAAACGGAACGTAGACTTTCTCTGCCTCATTGTTGTGATTTAAAGGGAACGTAGACTTTCTCTGCCTCATTGTTGTGAGTAAATTGGAAGGTACCATCTTTGCTATATTTTTGTAAGTTAAGCGGAGCGTACAATTTCTGAGTTACGATTTTGATTTTGACCAGAAACTTTTACTTGCATTATGGTCGTGGCTTTAACCATATGATCATCAGTGCAAAGTTTCCTACCCTCGTAGCCTTAAATCTGGGTCAAAATACACTGCGCTTTCAGGAATGTTCGTCAGCGGCGTACTTATTTGTCAGCGTGTGTACTTGTTCGTCATACGTGGTTTAGCTATAATAATGGACGTGCGTGTAAATAGGGCGTGGCTACCTCATAAAGGCAGTGGTTACAAAGCAAGTAAACAGGTGTTCCAAATATATCAGCTTGCTGGCGGAGTAACCATTCTAGAGGCTTAATTTCTTGATTAATTCCCTAACCAATAACATGACTACGTGTGTCACTAATTCGTTACATACCTGCCTGATCAAGTGAATAAATTAAGCACAGAATAAGCAGCCGAGTATTCTATACTTAATATCATAATCTGAACAATTTTACTGCCTTAATAACAAACCGACAAAATACTAAGGAAATAGCTAAATGGCCGATCCCAGTGGCCACACTGTCTAAGGCAAGGGTCTGAGGCCACTCGACTGTTGGATTGCGGGTTCGAATCACATCGGGGGCATGAATTTCTGTCTCTTGTGACTGTTGTGCGTTGTCAGATAGAGGTCTTTGCAATGGGCTGATCACTCGTCTAGAGGAGTCCTACCGAATATGGTGTGTCTGAGCATGATCCAGTGTAACAATAAACATCTATACCTGTTATACCCATAGTGAGTAGGTAGAAGAGGTCAGAATAAGAAAGAAAGAAAGAAGAAAGACATATCTAAATTAGTGTTGTTTTAGATCATTACACTGATGGTGTGGCTAAATTATAAATTAACTAATTAAGAGATTAAATAAATGATTGCTTTTCTAACTAATTACTAAACGACCAGCTAATATTTATAAACGTTGTGACCAAGCACAATAACATAAAACAAACAAATGTATGTCCCCCTCGACACAACCTGTATCACAGTAGGTGAGCTTTCTAGAGTTTCTGAGATGGCACAGTCAATAGCGCGAATAGATTTCTTGCTGGGTACAAAGGAATTTTCTTTCGCTTCCTGTCAGGAGTAGATATTTGGCTTTTCTTCACAACGTAAAAAATAAGCAGGCTCTTACCTAAGGCCTATCGAGGGCATTGTCCCTGGTGGTGAAGCTTTCTAAAGGTGCAGCTTACAGCTTAGTCAGATTTAGTATCAAGGTTAGAAATCCATGGAGATAAATGTTTATTCCCCCCATACGTCTTGACATCATAGAGTTCGACTTTTAAAAATTAGTAAATATTCAGAAGTCTGTATAATTTTCGTAATACCTTGTGTCATTCTGATCCTGCGGAAGGAGGCACCGAATTCTTTCGAAATGTCTGTAATTTTTACAGTTGTGACACTTTAGAATATACAATACATTTTAGTATCTAATCACGCGTTCGTGTTATGATGTTGTATAAGGGACAATTCACAGAGAAGGTGGTAGAATTTACTTTTCATAAGTCAGGCCTTCCTCGTGCCCCGGTCCCCGGTCCCCGTCCCCCTGCCCACTGCGCTGTAATTACTGTCCCACACTCTGTGACGAAGCAGAAACTCCTCTTCTTACTAAAACTGTGTTATGAACAGACTTTTATTACTCGTAGCCTCGGGGAACGAAGCAAGTATGGCAACTTAGCTTATTAATAACAAATGTCTCTTGTCTTCTCCATTTTGAGCTAATTAGTATTTTATGAATGCACCTTTACAAACAGCGCGAGTGTGAGTGTGTGTATGTGTGTGTGTGTGTGTGTGTGTGTGTGTGTGTGTGTGTGTGTGTGTGTGTGTGTGTGTG